>JADLZN010007870.1:0-302534 GCA_018155175.1 Sinocyclocheilus anophthalmus | reverse complement strand
TTTTTTTTTTTTTTTATTAAAACTATGGTTTTATTGCAGTGAACCTTGCTCCTCTTCTCATTCAAAATAAGAAGCTATGAATAGTGGGTAATAAAATTTAAAGATGAGGAAAACAAGAGAGGAAGTTCGTCACTTGGCCACTTCAGGCAATTTTAATGAATGGAATTTTCAGATGTGAAAAGCAAGCAGAAAGTTCTCTACAGGCATTTAGACAAACATTGTTTTTATAGACAACAGTCAATTCCACAAGAATTACGCATCGCAATCCATGGTTTGGCTGGCAAGCATCACATGTCATCAGCACACGTTGATGGGGCACATGCTAGACCAACTGCGAGAAGAGGTGGGGAAATAGATTATATAATCTATATATATAGATATCTATCTATGATATATAGATATATATATATATATATGGCTGATCATTGATTAACATTTTAATCTGATTAATCCAGCACCCTTTTTGCTGGATAATCGCGAATTTAATTGCACACTATCCATGAAATTAAGCATAACTATTGATCTTGTTTCAATGGTTATTTTGTCACATTTGCAGCATCCCAGCTAGTAACCAAAGATGAAGGGTGATTTCAAAATCTGGTATTTTCCTGCAGACAGCTTTTTTCAAGATAACTTTAGAATGAACGTTCCAAAACGACACTTAGGCAACTTCAAAAGGACACCAAGAACTCTGGTTCCATACGTAACCTGAGACGTTCCTGTGCAGAACTCGCGCTGTGTCGAAAAAACCTGCTAGGGTAACTAGAATGCCCACGCCGCGCATGACTTCCAAGGTCCTCTGCCTATTGTGGAAACGCACGAACTAGGCGGAGAAACTAGAGCCGGCTTAGCCTCGCAAGTCTAGACCATAAAACCTAACAAGGTAAGGGGCGTGGACCAACCCGCAGCGTTGCAGATGTCCTGCATAGGCACACCCGCTAAGAAAGCCTTAGAGGTTGCCACACTTCGAGTCGAGTGAGCCTTGACCCCTAACGGCGAGGGGAGATCAGAGAACTCATAAGCATTGGATATGGCATCCACTATCCACCGACTGAGGGTCTGCTTAGTAGCAGGCAGACCCCTCTTGGAAGGACCATAACAAACAAAAAATTGGTCAGACTTCCTCCACATGGCAGCTCTGTGGACATATGTGTCCAGTGCTCACACTGGACACATACAGTTAAGCTTCTGCTGGGCTGGTTCCCCGAAGGGAGGAGGACTGAAGGCCTGAAGTACAATGGGCTGTGGTGCTGATGAGGGGACTTTTGGGACATACCCCACACGAGGGTACAGAAATGCTTTGGCCAGACCGGGCGCAAAGTCAAGATAGGAAGGGGCCACCGAGAGGGCCTGTAAATCCCCAGCTCTCTTAAGAGAAGATATTGCCAGAAAGGTAGCCTTTATTGTAAAATGGCGATCAGAAATCTCTTCGATAGGCTCGAATGGAGACCTACAGAGAGCTTCTAGCACCACTGCTAAGTCCGATGTAGGTAGACGATATCGGACCAGTAGTGCCTCAGCCTCAGCTCACCGCCGGCTAAAACGTGTACCAGGGGGTGTCTCCCGAGCTGCAATAGGCCACCAGAGTGGCATTGTAGTCCACAATGCCGCCAGCGTAACCTTCAGGTTGTAGTTGGTTACCCTGTATAAACCGAACGCCTCTGCAGAACTCCAGTCCTCTACCACTGGGCAGCTAGCTGGTCGAGCTGGGCTGGCCGCCTACAAACCATGAAGTGAAAAGTTTCCACTTCCAGCGGAATTCCCCGTGGAGGGAGCGCTGGATTGGGGTATGGTCTCAATAACCTTAGTTGAGAGACCGGAAGCTACTAGTTACTAGTTAGAAGCTACTTCCACAGCTTCGGGCGGGGGTGAAATATCGTGCCCTCTGCCTGTGAGAGGAGATCCCTCCTGACGGAAATCTCCCATGGAAGGGAAATCAGGTCCGAGAACCATTCTCGGCCTGGCCAGAATGGGGCTACTAACAGTAAGCGGACTCCATCCTGGCGCACTCGCTCCAGAACTCCTGAGAGCAGCGCGATCGGGAGAAAGGCGTACTACGCCTGTACCATGGCATCCAGCCCCAACGGAGCTGGATGAGTCAGAGAGCACCAGAGGGGACATCGCGAACAAGTCCACTTGAGCCTGACCAAAAATACTCCATATCTGCCTCACCACCTCGGAGTGAAGCATCCATTCCTATCCCCGGTCCTCGGTCCCCTGCCTCAACAGGAACGTCTGCTACCACACTGAATGCCAGAATGTGCATCGCTCTCATCGCGAGAGCCTCTCCTGGGACACACAAGGACTGTTGTGCCAATTGTTTATGCAGTTGGCGAGCGCAGACCTCCTGGGTGGTTTATGTATGTGATTCTCATGTACGCAGTCCAAGATGTATCACGTTGGACGCAGCTGCCATCAGACCCAGCAGCTTTTGAAATTGCTTGACAGTGAGTGACCGGCCTTCTGTTACTCTCGCGACTGTGGTGAGGATCGACTCGATACGAGCAGGGGACATAGGTGCCTGCATCGTGGTCGAGTCCCACGCTTAGATAAGTGGTCCTCTGTAATGGAGAGAGCGCACTTTTCTTGGCGTTATGTCTTAACCCCAGCTCTTTCATGTGAGTGAGAACGACATCTCGATGCCGAACCGCTACGTGCTCTGAACGAGCTAAAATCAACCAATCGTCGATGTAGTTGAGTATGCGGATGCCCTGGAGTCGCAGTGGAGCCAGAGCAGCATCCAAACACTTTGTGAAAGTACGGGGTGAGAGTGCAAGGCCGAAAGGAAGAACACGATATTGGTACGCTTTGCCCCTGAAAGCAAACCTCAGGAATTTCCTGTGATGGGGAAGGATGGAGATATGAAAATATGCATCTTTCTGATCGATAGTGACAAGCCAGTCCTCGGACCTGATTTGAGACATGACTTGCTTGAGAGTAAGCATCCTGATTTTCAGTCGCATGACTGAGCGGTTCAATAGGCGCAGATCTAAAATGAGACGCAACCCCCCCCCGCCCCTCTTCGGACAAGATAACGTCGTAGAAACCTTCTATCTCGTGCGAGGAACCACCTTGATGGCCTCCTTCCTCAAGAGGAGTAACTTCTTCTTGTTCTAATACCCGAGCCTGCTCTGGACCCACTAGCGTGGGGGTGACCCCTTTGAATCGAGGCGGACGAGAACCGAACTGGATTCCGTAGCCTCTTCCTACAGTACGCAGGACCCATTGAGATACATTTGGCAGTAGTTTCCACGCTGCCAAAAATTCTACTAAGGGAATCAGTCTCTTGAGACTGATTTCTGGTGTGCCCAGAATGGCTAGTTGCTCTGGGGACCTCCGCAGAGGCCGCAATCCTCTCAGTGCCGCTTCGTTGCCGGGCGGAAACTGAGAGAAGAGCTAGCCGGAGACCGCTGCGCCCTGGAACACCGGCAGGGTTGGCAGAACTATCTCCCGAGGGCACTGGGGGGAGACGGGCACTGTGTAATGCGGTGTGAACCTTTCTTCCCCAGAAGGGCCTGCCCTCGCTAGTCCTACACTGAAATAGTCAGGACCGTTTGGTCGAGGACATCTTAGCCTGAAGGACGGTCTGCTGATCCGGCTTAGGCTTTGAAGCCCCCGACTCAGAGCGTTGCTTCTGCCTCCGGTCCCGACGTGGGGGAACACGGGTGGCAACGCTCTGTTTTTGTGTCTCCCTATGTGAGGAGCTGGTACGCAGCGGGGACTGCTGCCGCCCAGCAGCCCCCAGAGCTGAAATACGGCGAGGAAGGAACTGCTGAAACGCCGCCGCTTGTTTTCGAGCCTCCTGGTCCCTGTCGACGAAGGAATTGACGGCGTCGCCGAACAGGCCAGAAGGAGCAAGCGGGGCGTCGAGGATGAAGACCTGTCTTTCTCTTTCATATCAGACAGTGTCAACCACAAATGCCTCTCTGCTGACACCATAGCTGCCATGGACCGCCCAATGGCACGGGCGGTCTCTTTGGTGGCACGGAGAGAGAGATCAGCGGTTCTCCTTAACTCTGCGATATTATCAGAGCTAAGCTCCTTGCCCTCATCCAGCTCTTTCAGAAGATCGACCTGGTACGCCTGTAACACAGACATTGTGTGCAGACACGCACCGGCCTGACCCGCTGCCGCGTACCCCTTGCCCACCAACACTGATGTTGTACGCAGCGGCTTGGAGGTCAGTGCCAGAGCCTTTAAGGACGATGCCATGCCTGGGGACAGATAGCTGGCTAGCGTCTGTTCAACCCGGTGCATCGCCTTATAGCCACGCTCATATAGCCCTGCCACATTTCCATAATAATCTGAAGCAGGGATGAATAGGCGGGCTGAAAACGGCTTGGCCCACGACCTCGACACCTCGGTGTGGAGGTCGGGGAAAAACAGCAGGCTCCGGCATGGAGGTGGCGGCCTCACGCAGGAAGCATTCATCCAACTTGCTTCGCTGCGGCTCGGCCTGCTTCTCGGCGGCCCAATCGATTTTTAGCTTGGCCACGGCACGAGTAAGCACCTCCACTAGCTCCTCATATTGGGGAGATTGAGGGGGCGAAACCCTTTGACGTCCTCCACGTCACCTCCTCTGTTCTTTCCTCAACAATAGCCAGACAACAATACATATGACTGACACACACAGAGCGCTTCGCGGAATGACAGAAAGCTGACGCTGGCTCCGCCGCACGTGCTTTTATAGCTTCCTGGCGTTATCCGGCGTGACATCCCGTTCAGCTATTGGACTGATTGTCACATGTGATTCAGAGCGTGGGTCGCCGAAGGCGTTCCCCTAGCGTTTTTCGATGCAGCTCGAGTTCCTGAAGAGGAACTTGAATGCTTCTCCACACACTATTATAACGGTGTAAACCCTCCAGTAATGTTACTCTCTTCAGGGTGAAACACTGTCAAAGTTTGTTTGTATTTGCATGCTTGTTAACCTACAGATCTTGAGTCATTGCAGGCTATTTTCCTACAAACTCATTTGGATAATCAAGAGGTTACTGAAGGCCTCTATTGAGTCCTATATGAAACTTGTATTGCCTGCTTAACCAGCTGCACAAAAGGACATAAACTAGGTCTGAATGTGAATGCCTTAATGCTGTGATCTGTTTAGCATTAAAAACAGTTGATGCCTGTTATCCATTTTGTCACTGCAAATAGAAAGAGGTTCAGTGGGAGAATTAGTTCCAGTCAAAAATAAACGCGCAGCACATTCATTTCAAGATTATGAATGGCGTAAGTGTCCACAGGCAAAACTCTTGACAGCGGATGGATTGAATCGAGAGCACATGAACATGCAAATGCAAAAAATATGTAGAAACCAGTGATTTGCAGACTGTGACTGTGACATTTAATTAATATATCATCTCGCAGGTGTTTTTTTGTTTTGCTTTGCTTTTGTTGGGTTGAGTTTTCATTAGATTTTTAAAATTTTATTTATTTTTTTATTCATTGATTTATTGCATACTCCTTTATCATTGTTGCTTGAATCTTCAAGTATCTCGAATCTTTACTGGACAAAACAAAATGTCGTACCATCCCTCCAGAATAAGTTTAATAATGTCTGTATATTTTAATTAGTTAATGAAGATCATTAACTGAAATCAAACTTAAAGTTTACCATAAAGGGGAGTAGAGGTATATTATATACTGACGCCATGATGATGTGTTGAACATATATGAATAAGCTGTGTCATTAACTAGGAATTTTATATATGAATGTATAAAGCAGATTAATATTCCCTCACACACCCACTTACTGACACACAAATGTCTGAACACACTATCCTATCAAGCCCACACCGTTGTGATTTTGTTATCTATGGTAAAATAGCAATGGATCCTTTTTATGGACCTCTTTTATGGATCCTCTGGGAAAGCTCAATTACACAGCTGCATCCACGAGTGACCTTGGAAGCTAATTTGTTTTTTCCAGTTAACTACAAATCCAAGCGAATGGGTGATTACAGTGAGGTGGATAAAGACATACTTATTATTTATTGTTTCTGTAATCTTTAATTTTTATTATTATCATTTACCTAGCAAAGGCACATGTGGAATAGGTCGGTCATTTTTGCTGTTGCAGATATGGGGAGAAATGCTTATTTTAATATACATCTCAGTGGAAGTCCGTAGCTGAGTATTTTAATTTCTTACATGTTCAGATATTGTCCTGTAAATCTCAGATTTATTTGTCAATTTTAGAAATTCTGTGTTCAATGGGTGTTTTTTTTTCCTTTTTGTTAGAAAAATAGCCATATTAAAAAAATATATATATTATCTTTTTTTTTTTTTTTTTTTTTTTTAGTCTTTTTTAGAGTCAGATCCTTTTGACAGAATCTAAACCTTTAAAAGCTTTAGAGATCCGGACTCCATTGTAAGTGTATGGAAAAGACATTTTAATTTTTGGGTGGAAAAAAAGAAAGTCAATTTCCATTAATGAGGCAGTTGGTAGATTTTGTAACTGATAGAGAGATCTAACACTTCTGTTAATGAGCCGAGAAAAAAGAGGCCAAATATTACATGATTAATCGCCTTGGCCAATATATAATTTCATCACTACTTATGAGGTCACGTCTGTATGTTTATAGCTTTATGTGCCATGTTTTAGGAAGAGAACGGGGACAGACAATAACCATAGGATGTAGAAATTATTGAAGAAAAAAAAAAAGATTGAGGCTAGGCCTGCTCCATCCAGAGGGCAATTTCTTTCAATCAGTGTCTATATTATATTTTCTGTAAAAAGAAAGAAAGTGAGGTGGAAGAAAAAGAAAGAAAAGCCTCCTCAAGATTTAACAAGACTGTGCTGTGGAGCCAAAGGGCATCTCATGAATAATGAATGATGGCGCAATGGAAATCAGTTCCTCTCCTAACTCTCTCAGACTCCTCCCCCTGCTGCTTTGGGGCCCTGGCCATGTTTTCTCTTTCAACCACATGTGCTATATGTTTTCGTTTTTAATTTTTTCTTCATTTAAACTAGGGGCTGCATGATAAATTGCATGTGATTGTCATGCGCATCTCATCAGTAAAGACGGTTTTGTGATTAGTAGTAAATCTCCATCACGTCACGTGCATTTAATACACAGAGCCGTAGTTCACTGACAAGCGACACTTAAATATCGCGTTCATAGAAAGAATAAAACTCGAAGGCATTCCCCATCTGCGATTATGACTGATTATTGCGTATCTTGTCAGTGAACTACTAATGCCGCCCATCTGAAAGCACATGATGAATATATTTTACTCACTAAATCTGGAACCGGCTTTTACTGACGATCTGCGCATGAAAATGGCATGCATTTATCATGCAGCCCTACTTTAAACATATGTTAAGCCCTGACAGTGTTTGCACCGCTATGTACAGACAGTCTACTACACAACATCTAACACAATCATCCATTCTTTTTGGGGGCCCTAAAGGTTTTTTTTTTTTTTTTTTAATGAAATAACAATGTTGATGAGATGAGAGTAGTGGGAAAGAGAGGAATTGTGAATGCGAAAATATGCAGGTGGCATCATGAGCTTGTATGCAACTTTTTTTTTTCTTGGTCTGGTTGCGTTTTAACACACAATTACATGTGATTGGTCACTTTTCAATGTCATCTTTCTGTTTCTGTGGGCGATTTAATTTATTTATTTTTTGGCCCGATTAAGAGGACCATATCATATAAAGAATAAAAAAAAAACAGTTTTTTCTTCCAGCTTTCATCTCCAATCCCCCCCCCCCCCCCCCCCCCACACACACACAGCACTCATTTTTGACCTTTAAATCAGTCGTAGGCCTTAAATGATTGGTGATTTAAAACTCAACATGAGAGACATTGGAGACTCTAAGTGAATCTAATAGCAGTCCACAGGCAGCAGGATTAAACCACATGAAGGTCAAAGCTTTTGCCCATGCAGTATTCTCTTCTTTTCCGGGTCCTAATTCCCAGCTCTGGACTCATTGGTTGGAAGTCTGATTTGATTTGTCAATTCAGAGCAAGAGCACACTCTTTCCACACCTGCCTCTCTCTCTCTCTCTCTCTCTCTTTCTCTCTTCGCATCTTATGATTTACAGTCATTAAATACTGGACTTTGTAGCTTTAAAGTCACCCTGACCATGCTCAGCCACCGGGCTGAGCAGAATATAAAACACTCGGAGTGATTGATCTGCTTAAGTATCTGCAATTAAGCCGCCACTGTGTGTGAGACAGGCACTGTGCAGTGCCACAGATCCCAAAATCAACCTCTACCACTGCAGTCTGCAATCAAACACGGACAGCGAATGGAGAGATCGAACATGAAAGAACTTAATCACTTCTTGCCACATTTTCAACCCTTCTGTTTGAACAGCGAGAACAGAATCGTTGTCGTTAGGCCATTTGGCTTGTCAAAATCCCTTTTCTTTCTTTTTTTTAGGTTTGGCCTTTTCCCAAAGTTCTAAACATCTGACTTTTTTTTTTAGTCAGACAACCTCCAATTGTTTTTACTATGCGATGGTATCAAGGCCGATTAACCTTTCTGCTGATATTTATTTGGATAGTGATAAACTGAGTGCCGACTCGATGTCCATGAGAGTCCCGTGCCCTTGAATTCCCCACTCCGATGCTATAGAAATTTTCGATTAATCTAGGAAGTTCATTGGATGGGGATCAAGAACTCATTTGAGGCTGCACTCTTGAGGCATGTCTGAGCAAAATCTAATACTAAGAACGAGGGTGAAAGGGGTATTGAACTTGCAGTGATACCCTTAAAGCGTCTTCCATCAATCCATGTATGACTTTCAGATCTCTTTGCCAGGTGCAAATTGTTTCTCTTAAAAAAGAAAGGAAATAAAAGAGTGAGACGAGGTGACACCAGGGTCACCAGGCTCTTTTCAGCTTGTCCTAATAGCATATTTATGAGTGCTGGAATCTATAATGACATTTTAGATACCACCCCCATTCTGTTACTTACACGATCCTGATTCATTCCCTGGGATAATCACTATACGTTAATGGGGGTGACTTGAGCCTGAATTGCTTTTTAACTCAAATGGACATGTCAATTGCTGAATTGCGGGATGGACATGAGAAAGTGAATGAGAGTGATTCTTTAAAAAGATTATGACTGGAGAAACAATGGGGAAGTGTGTTTTATGTTCTTGACTTGCGCAATTATCTTTACTACTTATGTACTCATGTTTTGTGTATGTAGCTTCACTTACGGATGCTAAGTCTGCCTGGTAAACTTAATTATACATATAATCTCATTGTGCAGGTCTGGCTTTAAACTCATGTCCATGAGTGCAGTTTCAAGTTACCGCTGTAGTATTTCCTGTCTGGTGACTGTAGTCCATCCATCAAATTGATCTGGGAGATTTCCAGGTCTGCCTTCGAGTTTATCAGCTCCAACGAGGCACCTGTGAGATCATTAAATCTGTGTGAATACGAATGGGAATGGGATAAAGGTCACCATGTGTCTCATTTTCAGGAAATTTCTACTGTCAATCAAAAACTTTAATGATTTATTGATGGCGATGCTTACATGTTACATATTTAAAGTGGTCTTCTGATAGTAAAAAGGTCATTTTGATGAACTGGAAAGTGTTTTTATGAGTACTGTAAACTATAGCCACAATTTTACATACTATTTTAGTGTTAAAATAAATCTTAGATCAGATAAAGCTGAAAGTGACCATAGATTTATTTTTATTTAATTAAATTGTAAAATGGTTATTTAATGAATGAGACAGGCTTCTGTGTGGGCAATTTATGTGTTACTATATATCCACAATTTTTATATATAACTGTGAAAAATGGTTTAGATCATAATTTATTTTATTCAAAATAAAACTGTCACTTTAAATATGACACTTATTTGCACTATACTCGACTTTTCCCTCAATAGACTTCTAATTTGCTGCTTATTAATAGCTAGCAAGGTAGTTGTTAAGTTTAGGTATTGGGATAGGATTAGGGATGTAGAATAAGGCAATGTAGAATAAGGCATTAATATGTGCTAATAAATAACTAATATGCTAGTAGTTCTAGTAAATTGCAGTAATAATCACCTAGTTAGCGACCCTAAATAAAGTGTTACCAAATAAATAATACTGGAGAAAAAAATATTATTTATTTATTTATCTATCTAATTTTTGTATTATACCGTATATTAGTGCTGTCAAAATTAACGCGTTAACGCATGTGATAATTTTTTTTCAGTTTAACGCATTAAAACATATTTCTAGCTAGGGTTGGTCACCCCACTCACAACTGCTGCTTCTGTCACTTATTTTTTTGTTCTTGACAAGAATTGCATTTATTTAGATGCAGAATATCTTTATGACACTTTCAAATAGCAGACTTTCTAGGACGCGACTCATCGTTGCCTCAGCACCAGACGCTAGTCAAAAGAACATGGAAATGGTACAAGTGATGAGGGAGCTTCAGTAGAACTGTGGTCAGATGAGATGTTGTCAGGCCATAATCAGTAAAAACAAATTGTCCTGTCCAGTTAGCCATTGTACTGTGCTCGTTGCACATGCTCATCATTGCAGGCATAAATGCATGGCATAGGCTTAGCTTATATCATTCATATAAATCGCAAAAGGAAACTACGAGATGCACAAGCATGTCCGAGTTCTAATATAATATATATAATTATACGATACAGTATAATATATATAATATATATCTATATATTGGGATTCTCTTCGCTCTCATTCACATTCGATTCATACGATTATTTTGTATACATAGAGGACAGTACAGTGCCAATTTTCAAGAAAAAAAATTCTCAAACGAATGCTGTAAATAATTCATGAGATCAGTGGTACTACATTATAATCTTGAAGGGTAAAATGGATGCTGTACAAACTGCCTTAAATTTGCACTTAATTAGTTTTGATAATTAGGTTTACAATTACTTCAGTTCGTTTTTTTAATATACACATTTAATAGTGGCTGTCATAAAAACTTGGACGGATTTATTCAAACATAAATAAAACATTAATGAACAGTAAAACATTATAATGAATGTTATATGGTGCGTATATTTAGCTAAATGCTCCTCTCTACAGTTTATTTTTCTAGCTTACTAACGAGTTTGTCACCGCTTAGGTTTTTTCTGAGGTAAATGTGATGTTACATGAATTGTTTACTAGCCTTTATATTGAAGTCTTTGCGTGGCTGAAACACTGATTTAGCGATTACATGAGACAGGATATGGATTGTAAAGTTGTACTCTTTCTTTTAACTTACCTTTGGATGTTTAGTCATGTTTATTTTGTGGTGAAACTGGTATTAATGTGGAGAAGACGATTAGTTCACGTGCGCCTCGCCCTGCCGCGTCTGTTGATCGAGGCGCTACAGCAATCTGTCACTTCACATTAAACAGTGCCAAAATGGCATTTATTGTTTTAATACTGCAATGGACATAAATTGCAAGCTGAGACTTTTTTTCATATTAAAAGTACCAACGCACAATGCTTATTGCGCTTTATTGGATGGGAAGTGCGCTTCAGTGTTCCTTCCATTAACTGACAGGCTAGACTAATCGATTCTTGGGATTTAAGAATCAATATTGTTCCGTAAAAATGAGAATCGTGGGGGAAATCGAGATAATGCTAATTTTTTTACCCCGCCCTAAATAATATATATATATATATATTATATATATATAATATATATATATATATATATATAATAGATATCTATCTATATATACCTTATTGCTTGTTGTACTGTTTGATGGTTTTATTTTCCTTGCTGTTGCTTGCAATGTCCAGATGCGTTATTACTTACAAAGATCAGTTAGTTGAATTGTCATGTTTTTATACATCACTATCGGTACGCTTGTTGTGTGTGACATTTTCTACATATGTATATAAAAAACATTTCGCCATAACTTTGCAGTCTTTTTCTCCTTTCTCCTCAACTTCCTGCAGTGGAGCTTCACTTTTTGAGAATAGTTTGTTGTAGTGTAATCTGGCAAGATTTAAACATTTTGACATGTTTTCCTCTGCTTTGGTTTAATTGGATGTAATTATGAAAAAGATCATTTTCCTGTGGTAGAGAAAAGTCTTGGCTAAGGATCAGTCAACACATTCATTTTAAAAGATGATTATGAAGAGTGTATTCATATTTGAACAACGCTTCTGGCAGCTGTCTTACAAATCATAGTTCTATACAGCAAAAACCACTGTTCAAACAATGCTAAACTATTTTTATTGTGGAAAATATCTTGAGATCTTGCTTTCAGAAAGTGAATAGGATGAATGAGAAGAGTAATGAATTATAGATGAATAACAGAGAGATGTGAGTCCATTCTAATGTGTGAAAACAGAATATATATATCCACCTGTTCCAGAGTGGGATCTCTATATCGATTTCCATCGTAAATCAAGTCTAATGTCATGTGACAAGTAGTCAGAAGTCAACGCCACTTCCATTATTTCGGCAGGCCTCAAAGGAAGAAGGGGCTAGAAAATGGGGGGTTGGGGGGATAGCAATAATAAATAAATAATGTGGTTGAGAGGATGAAAACTAATTTCAGTAAAGGCGACCCTGTAGGTGATTGATTCTATGGAGGGCATTAATCTTGTTCTCACCATCTTCATGCCCATCAGGTATTGTGAAGATGGTTTTAACATTAAATGGGGTGTCACGGTTTAACTGGGAACTGCTTTAGGAACACAAAGTTTAGTTAGGGATCAGGTTACACCATGGTCACCGACATATGCTGTGATTTGGATATATGATGTCCATATTAATATTAGTACGAGTAGTATATAATAATAATATAATCATACTTATCACATCATCATCATTATTATATTATTCATTTTTACATTTTTCCTATATCAAAAAATAAGGTAATAACACTATTTTTATGTGTTATTTATTTATTTATTTCAAAGGTATTATATGCTAGCCCTATCTGCAAGGATCATAGATAAATGATCTGCTTTCTCATATAAACAAACAGTAGTTATAGTGAATGGTTCACTTTATTAATTTACTTATTTACTTAAATGGGATAGTGTTTGGGTATTCAGGGTGGAGTTTCATGTCAAGTTGATGACCATAGCTGCAAATCCACCAATCAAAGTAATGATACCATGTCCTTCTCTTGAAGTTTCAGAGCTGAATGGTCCTAGGAGAACAAGTTGGCCAATCCCCTAGATGACTGATGGAGATGTTCTGTCAGTCTTGTTCCTGTGTCCCATGAGAGCACTGGGCCTGTTTCAGTTAATAAGCCCCAACTGCGCTAATGTGTATTAAAATAGGACTATGTGATTCCCTGCTGCTTTAGCATCACAGCGTTATGACGGTGCATCAGTAGCGCTGTGGTACACTTCATTCTCCATGATTACACCCTTGGGCTTCAAGCTTCGACACTACAACAGGTCCACGCACCTGCCAATCGAGAAAATATACTCTCGCTACAACACTGTGAGCGAACTTATTCACTCTGATTAGACTCACTGTGTTTCCTCGACCACTGTCATTGTTGTACAGGGAAATGAAAAACAGGCAAAGAACATACTTGGCCTGTCAGAAGGATGGCATTTTCTTGTGAGATGTGCTTGAAAAGGAGCCATTTTTCTCTGCGCCAGTTCTCTGGGTTGCCATCTTAAACACAATGTGGCTCAATTTGGCTCATCTGTAATGAAAAAGCTCTTTCAGCTTTCAGCCTCTTTGCTATTATAGGGTAAATAAAGTGGTTTAGGGGTCTCGTTGTATGTGTGTGGAATTAGAAATTGTGAATCAGTCAGTGTGTATACACTGCAAAATTAAAACCTCATTTAAATATTGCAGAGTACAGATTTTTTTTTTGGACCATTTTAACTTATTTTTCTAGAGTAATACCAGGCACTGTGTTTTCCAAAATAATGTAATTTACTCATTTATATCTTGCTCCAAACCCAATTAACTTTTAAGTCAGTCTTTGCAACACAAATAATCAATTTGAATTAAATCTAAAGCACCTTTGTCCCTCCATTGAAAGTCCAGGGGCCTCATGTATAAAACTTTCCGTAGAATTCATCCTAAATCTGTGCGTACGCACAAAAGCTAGATTTTGCGTACGTACAAAAGTTTTCAGATTTATAAAACCATGTGTATGCCAGAACCTGCGCAAAATTCCCTTTGTAATACCCAGTCAGTGGAAGATTGTGCGTACATGAATCTCCACCCCGTCTCCTCCCCGAAATCGCCATATATGGAGCTTACAGCGCCTAGTTTAATTGAATAAGTAGGGCTGGGCGATATAGCTAAAACATATATCAACGATATATGTTTCATATTGTTCAGTATCGATAATTATTGAAATTTTTATAACCTTTTTTAAAACAAAGAGCAATAGAAAAAATGTTTACATTTAACCACTGTAAATTTAAATTAACTCAATTTATTGAGACAAACAAAATTTGTTTTTTAAACACACAACAAAAAAAAAAACAAAAAAAAATTTTTAAAAAAAAAATCAAATTTCTCTGTTTTAATGCAGATGCAGATTAAATAGGTTAAACTTTTGGCTTGTCTCCTGAGGCCACAGGAGGGCGCAATAAGCAAAATAATACAGCACATTTAAATTGTCAACGCAAGGAAGTAATTGTCTATAAAAAATGTGCATTAAGTCTAAATAAACCTCATAAAAATCAAATATAATTTCTTAAATTGCATAAACAATTATGAACAACACAGAAAGATGCTGTCTGCAATCACTCATAGCACGTGCCTATATCGTGCACTATATCGAACATTGTTTATATCGTTTATTGAAGAAGGTGTACCGTCCATAAATATCTATACCGTTTTATCGCCCAGGCCTAGCATAATGTCATCTGCATATCATTTCCAAGCATATTCCATCCAGTTGACACCATGTTTAACACAGTTAAGGGTACAATACATTAGGAAAATATGAGATACGGACTATAAATGCGTTTTCAGGGCTCTACAGTGCGACCATTTCAGTCGCATTTGCGAATGAAAAGTACTGCGTGCGACTATGAAAAATATTTAGGAGCACCAGTACGACTGACCAGATCTTCTTCATATTTGTGATTGTGATCGCTGAGTGTAGCTTCAAAGGTTTCTACGTGTTTTTTGCAGCGTCGAGTAATGTATCACAGATATAGATGTAGATGTAGACAGGGTGTAAATAAGAGATTCATTGCGCAGTGTAGAGAGCTTTGTTGATTATAAATGTGAGATCGAGATGAACTAAGATGAGTGACAGCGTTTTTAGTTTGTAAATGTGATACTGATTTAATACAATAATTCAATAAACAAGAAGTTAATATTAGGTGACTTACATTGTCTGACTATAACATTATTGTCTGATTTTGCTCTATTTCGTAGTCGAAAATAGTTTAAAACAAAGACACAGCAGAGCCGCAGCGCATCTCCATTCAAACACAGCGGTGTCTTGTTTATGAATGAACGGCGGTTTTTCAACGAATCTAGTGAGTCAGTGATTCATGAATACCCATTCATAAAGACAGTCACTTGATTCATTCCTGAAAGAATCAGCCGTTCGAATGAATCAATTGAATGACTGATTCAGTGATAAAATCAGTGACTTAACGCCACCTGCTGCCAGTTTTAGTTTAATTTTTAAAGTATATTTTCAGTTATTTAAATAATTTAATATTTCTATATTCAAAATTGTATATTTCAAAAACATCAATCTCATCATACATTAATGGATTTAATTGCACTCATGGCACCTCTGAGCCTCATTAAATGTCTGAAAACGTACCTACAAGCCACTTTTGTGTTCTTCAGTGCCACCTCTGTACAAATTAATTTTGTTAATACTGATTTAATTTGATTTTTAACTTATGTTTCTCATTCTGCTTGTTCTTATTCTGTCATTTTAATTACAATTTTTAAAAAGCTTAAAATATAATTTTTTAAAGAATTTGACAAAAGATGACATACTTTAATAAAATAAGAAAAATGCCATTACAAAGGTAAGAAAATGCCCCTGTAAATCACTTTAAGGGGTCAAATATCACCTCGTATTAGGAAGGCTAATTTTTATAAAATTTGGGATTATTGATTAGAATAATCAAGTGCTCCTAACAATTTTAAGTTAGGAGCACAAGTGCCCTGGTTTTGAGACATCACTATTCTAATTTATGCAATTTGCCTAAAAGGAAAACATGTATTTTAGAATGTTTATAGCCTATATTTTAAGGAAAAAATTTGTGTAGTGTAATCGTTACAGTCCTTCAATTCTATAGGTTAAATATGGTGTGTGTCCAGTATTGGGAGAGCACGAAAGGGGTAGCATTAGGGCTACTGGTCTTGTGCGCGACACTGTGAACAGTTTAATACTGTCATCGGACATGTTCAAACAGACAATGACTGTTGGATCAAAGGGCTGAATACCTCAAGTGTTTGACGGAAATGTTACACCCCTTCCATATTGTGATGCCCTGTCCGGCCGGAGCGCTGATTCAAAAACATGAAAACCCATTAAAAAATTAGGCATTCGTTGCATCCAGTGGGGACAAAATTACGTATTATATATGATTATGCGGTTTTTTACGCGTTCGCGTTGAATCGTGCCGTGTTAAACATAAAACTTGTCTGCAATGTTATCGGAGAAATGACAAACAACAAGTGATACTCTACACTGCTCAAACTCACGTTTGAATCGTCCGTGGCAAATTCTTTAAATATTAAAAACTTACTTACAGTCTGTGAGTCAAAACAGCCTGTTTCTGTTCCGACATAGAATAGACATTGTAGTCTACTCTTCCGGATCAGGAAACAGTCCTCCATAAAACGCACTGCACACATCTGAATATTTGGTTGAACTGTTCTGGAACAGTGTTGTAAATACAACTTAACCACTGATTCTAGTCGTGTCCATTTTTGGAAGAACAAAAAAAGTAGTTTTGCTTTCACAACAAAACACACAGCAGGCTAGAGTGAGCGGAGGCCGGAGGCCTAGAGTGAGCGGAGGGCGGAGGCCTAGAGTGAGCGTTGGTGGGCGGGCTTGAGAATGGCGCGGCCGGCAGATTCGACAAAGGAGTGTCTGGCGGGCTTGCGGCAACCACATGTGACGACCCCGGGCTGGACTCCGCTTCATCCATGGTGAAAGCCGATTTGGCGATCCACAGCGCGTAGTTGATGTATTTCCTCAGTGACCAGCACAGATCAGCTCCAGGCATGACGAAGTGGATATCATCCTCGTTTGGAAGGCCAAACAAAACACAACGAAACACACAGCACCTTCACGACATGGTGGCAGCAACAATACTACAGCGAGAATAAAAGTTATGCCTTCTTTCTTTGCGTGAACATTTGGGGCGGCGATATGCAGATCTTCCCACATCGTGACATAGACATGTGGGGGCATGTTAGAACGAGCCATTTTAGGTAGGCGTGGTTGACTCTTAACTTTTATAAAGAATATCTTTGGATTTGAGACTTTAGTCTTTGCAACTTTACAGATCTTCTTTATGCACCAAGAGCTTGTAACACTCCAAAGAGAAAGGAAAAATTTTAATTGCGTCATATGACCCCTTTAAATGACATACCACAGGAAAATTGTTCGAAAGCAGCACATTCACTGCAAATATTTCTGTTTAAATTAATATACAAATGTTGTAAATTCTGGGTAATAATTTCATGAAATTTCAGTGCTTAGCTTCATTATTCAGAGTGTCATATTTAATCTAAATGTGTATGTCAAATGTAAAACAGACTTTAAAATCATTCTGTTTGCTTCCTTATTTCGCTCACTCCAGTAAAAGAGTGCGTAAGCATGGTCTAGAGCAGGGGTGGGCAACTGGCAGCCCGCAGTATCTTTTAGTACGGCTCGCTAGATCATATTAGACTCGGGTAATCAATTTTAAAACATTTGAAAAGTAAGTCACGTAAAGATAGCTTTCAGTTTATGATGTTAATACTATCTCCAACCTGGAGAGGTCGCTAGTTTCCAGCCGCTCCCCTATTAATTTCAGCGTAGTAGGACGTGCACTCTAATGTAAACATTCACTAACCTCCAAGGACCTCCACAGCCCTGAAAGACAGCGGAGACCAGGACAACTAGATGAGCCCCAGATACAGATCCCCTGTAAAGACCTTGTCTCAGACGACCACCGGGACAAGACCACAGGAATCAGATGAGTCCTCTGCACAATGTGACATTGCTGCAGCCTAAAATTGAATTGCTGGTTTTGTCTGGTCAGAGGAGAACTGGCCCCCCGACTGAGCCTGGTTTCTCCCAAGGTTTCTTTTTCTCCATTTCTGTCACCGATGGAATTTTGGTTCCTTGCCGCTGTCGCCTCTGGCTTGCTTAGTTGGGGACACTTCATTTCTAGCGATATCGTTGACTTGATTGCAAATGATTGCAAAGATACTATTTAATCTGAACTGAGCTGGATGATGACATCACTGAATCGAATGATGAACTGTCTTTAACTGAAAAATGAGTGTTTACTATTATCCTTCTGCATTACTGACACACTTTTTTGTTAATTAATGCTGTTCAGTTGCTTTGACACAATCTGTATTGTTAAAAGCGCTATATAAATAAAGGTGACTTGACTTGACTTGACTAACATTAGCAAATAATAAATGAAAAACTGACCATGAAAACAGTATTTTCAAGTCAAGATGGTAAACAGATGATCTTTTAACAAGTTCAAGGGGATACCGATATGTTTGGATTGTTTGGAAATCTGCATTTTATTTAAATCAATTTCAAAGGTATAAAAAATTTCAAAGGTAAAATTCATAGTCAACAAAAGCTTTTTGCCAAATTCATGACAGAAATGTTTGCACTGGACTTTGTTCTTATTAGCGTTTCCGCGGGTCCTTAAACGTCTTCAGTTACATTGTTTACATTTCAGGCCATGCAAACTCTTAAATGGTACATAAAGTCTAAATTTTAAGAGGTCTTTGGGGACGGAAAGACAAGAATTGCTATATGGATTAATATGACGATTAAACTTCAAAAGGCTACGATTTCACTGAATAAACTTGAGCGCTGCACGTCAGCTTTGTGTACTGCGGTTACTTGGGGAAACCACTTATGGCAGTTCTGAAAGCGCCTCCTGCTGGCAGAGAACTAATGTGCTTTTTCAATAAGCCCTTTTGCTATTTTTGCTACATATTTTTAAAATGTGAACCAGTGGATCGACAAAAAAATATCTAAACAATTAAGACACTAAGATATAAGTAATTTATGGTATTTCATATAGAAATGACATGATATAATTGTTTGAATTAATAATAAAAATCCTGCAGATACCAGGTTATTTTATGATACCATTTGGAATAACCTTTTTAACTGTCCTTTTAGGTTGCTTTGAATGTTCTCTAGGCTACTGATAAAAAGGACCTCTGTATATTTGTTTGTTGCAAATTTACAGACAATGCAATTGAAATGTTTACATTGGCTAGTCAGGGTAATATTTCTGTCCACTGACAACACAGTTTTCCTTCTGAATTAGCATAACTGCACAAGTTTTATACTTAATAAAATCTTTAAAAACAAATGACATTAGTTATACTTTAATTTCCTTCAATAAAAAGGAAATTGAGTAAGACGGTTTAAAAGGTGTGTGGACGTGGATTAGTAATCTGGCCCCTTGGTATAAAGGAGAAAAAATGCTGGCCTTTGTCACTATCAAAGTTGCCCATCCCTGGTTTAGAGTGTCCGTACGGTGTGCACATATTTACGCCTAGTTTATTTTTTATAAATCCCGATATGTGCTTGGAAAATTGCGTACGCACATTTCCATGCCCATTTTGTGAGTACGCAACCTTTATACATCAGGCCCCAGGTAACCAAAATTCTGAAGATCCAAAAAGCTCATAAAGACATTGCAAAACCAATCCATATGAACCAAGCAGTTTAATTCAGGTTTTATGAAGATATATTATTGCTTTATATGATGAACATATTTAATGTAGGCCTTTTATTTTATTAATTAATTGAAAATGGTTAGTTTGGTTACAGGTAGTGATATACAGAATGCATTTAGGAGTAGCCATAACATATAGATATCTTCAAAACTAACAGATATTGACTAAAAGCACACAGAGAAGGGAATGTTAGCACTCAAATATGTTTAGAGTGGCAATCGTATTTAGCTTCAGTGTGGATGTAAACAGGTGCTGGTCTGAACCTAAAGTGACGAGTGACTGTAATGTGCTGCAAATGCAATCGTCAGAAATAATTTTTCTAGCATATGTTTCTAATGACATTGAGTTATGACTTACATAAGTTTATGCAGATAACTCAATGAAAATCCATTGGTTCTGCAATCAAGGTCTGCATGTTCCTCATTTTCCTTGCCAAATAATACAAGATCATTTTAGCCATTACATTGGTGGTTTGTATCTCACAAGCTGTTTTGTGTCATTGATGGCTTGTGAGAAAAATATATAAAAAAATCACTGTTGAGAGGCTCCACAAAATAAGAAAAGTCTAAGCCATTACGTCATAAGCAGCAGACACACATATTGCATGCAGTCGTTTAAATGTTAATGATTTAGTTTGAGAAAAGAGCTATAGTGCTAGTGACTCAGACCCATTTTTATTCCCTTCGCTCAGTGCTGGTGGGCTTGGTCGTTCTGAGCTGGAGAAGTTAAAAAATATTTTATTGCATCAGATATGCTGGACTAAGCTCTCAAAAACGGTTCATTCCTCCCTATACATCTGTTTCTTTGTCTCTCTCTCCCTCCCTCTTCAGGTCTGTCTTTCTTTCTGTTTGTAGAGCTTATTGAACCAAATCTGACATTTGGTAAATACGGCAAGAATAAGCTTATGTTTCTTAGGCAGACAGCTTTCTGTTTTCTTCTCAGCTTATGTGATTAATGCTCACTACAATAAAGAAGCTGTCCTACTGTGTCTGTCTTATCTGAGTTATTAACACTAATTCTGACAATCCCAAGACCTGAGCATTGGTACATCTAAGCTTAGGGCAGGTGGGTTGTTATTGAGCAAATCATACAGAGGGGAGACATATATCTACAAATGTTAATTTGTTTGTATGGCTCTTTTTCACATGTGGATGATTACACACTAATTACTTTGAAACTGGTGTGTTTTATGTCTGTCTGTGTTTGTTTTGTTGATGTGTTGTTGGTTTACTTGCACAGTTTTAAATTGTTAGACTCCATGTGGTTGTGAAATATGCTTGTACATGAAATGTTTTTCTTTCCTCTTCTCTAGGTTAAAACAATAGTTTACTCCAAAATGAAGTTCTATCATTTACTCAACCTCTTGTTGTTTTAAACCTTTATGACTTTGTTTCTTCTGTAAAAACACAACAGAAGAAGTTCTGAGGACTGTGATGGTCGCTAGTTGTAATTATAATGAATGGGGCCTAAAGCTTTCAAGCTTTGAAAAAGGACCTACTATCTGGTCTGTTCATCACAATACGTTATCGAATGGTTTCAGATTTCTTCGATTTTAGCGCATGAGTCACATGGACCACTTATATGGTGCTTTGTTGAAGCTTGAAAGCCTCGGTTCTTTGTAACTGCATGCTTTCCTTTAGTGTTCCACAGAGAAAGAGAGAAGAAAGTGAACTACACTCGATAAATCTTGTCTTCTCTTCAATATTACAGGTTTACTGGTCCAAACCTGCCATCACCCATCATCAGCAGCAAGAACTGGCTGAGACTCCACTTCACATCCGATGGAAACCACAAGCTGAAAGGCTTCAGTGCTCAGTATCAAGGTAAGAGATGGGCTGTCGTGGGACTGGTGCCTTTACTTGTGTCTATGTAACAGGACAGAAACAGCTCAGGGGTTCTGGTTGTCAAAAACATCTGGAAAATGACTTGAAGAGACTAGAGAAAGGGAAAGGAGAAAGCTAGATATGTGCCAGCCTTTATTTACAACACATTCTACACAGCATCCCCCTGACCTTTGCAAGTTTGTGATTCCTCATTTTAGTTTCTGTTTGTTTATTGAATGTAAAAAACTATGTGTGTAAAAAAGGTTGTGTGTTGTGTCGCTCTATATACAGTGGGTACGGAAAGTATTTCAGACCCCCTTAAATTTTTCACTCTTGGTTATATTGCAGCCATTTGCTAAAAGCATTTAAGTTAATTTTTTTTCCTCATTAAGTACACACAGCACCCCATATTGACAGAAAACCACAGAATTGTGACATTTTTGCAGATTTTTAAAAAAAGAAAAACTGAAATATCAAATGGTCCTAAGTATTCAGACCCTTTGCTCAGATTTAGTAGAAGCACCCTTTTGATCTATTACAGCCATGAGTCTTTTTGGGAAAGCTGCAACAGTTTCTCACACCTGGATTTGGGGATCCTCTGCCATTCCTCCTTGCAGATCCTCTCCAGTTCTGTAAGGTTGGATGGTAAACGTTGGTGGACAGCCATTTTTAGTCTCTCCAGAGATGCTCAATTGGGTTAAGTCAGGGCTGTGGCTGGGCCATTCAAGAACAGTCACAGATTTGTTGTGAAGCCACTCCTTCGTTATTTTAGCTGTGTCATTGTCATTGTCTTGTTGGAAGGTAAACCGTCGGCCCAGTCTGAGGTCCTGAGCACTTGGAGAAGGTTTTCGTCCAGGATATCACTGTACTTGGCCGCATTCATCTTTCAACCATTGCAACCAGTCGTCCTGTCCCTGCAAAACACCCCCACAGCATGATGCTGCAACCACCATGCTTCACTGTTGGGACTGTAATAGACAGGGATGAGCAGTGCCTGGTTTTCTCCACACATACTGCTTAGAGTTAAGGCCAAAAAGTTCTGTCTTGGTTTCATCAGACCAGAGAATCTTATTTCTTGGAGTCCTTCAGGTGTTTTTTTATGTGTCTTGCACTGAGGAGAGGCTTTCCGTCGGGCCACTCTGCCATAAAACCCCGACTGGTGGAGGGCTGCAGTGATGGTTGACTTTCTACAACTTTCTCCCATCTACCGACTGCATCTCTGGAGCTCAGCCACAGGGATCTTTGGGTTCTTCTTTAACTCTCTCACCAAGGCTCTTCTCCCCCAAATAGCTCAGTTTGGCCGGACGGCCAAACTGAGGAAGGGTTCTGGTGGTCCCAAACGTCTTCCATTTAAGGATATGGAGGCCACTGTGCTCTTAGGACCTTAAGTGCAGCAGAAATTTTTTTATAACCTTCGCCAGATCTGTGCCTTGCCACAATTCTGTCTCTTGAGCTCTTCAGGTAGTTCCTTTGACCTCATGATTCTCATTTGCTTGACATGCACTGTGAGCTGTAAGGCTTTATATAGACAGGTGTGTGGCTTTCCAAATAAGTCCAATCAGTATAATCAAACACAAATGGACTCAAATGAAGGTGTAGAACCATATCAAGGATGATCAGAAGAAATGGACAGACCCTGAGTTAAAAATATGAGTTGTCACAGCAAAGGGTCTGAATACTAGGACCATGTGATATTCAGTTTTTCTTTTTTAATAAAATTGCAAAAATGTCAACAATTCTGTGTTTTTCTGTTAAGATGGGGTGCTGTGTGTACATTAATGAAAAAAAAAAATTAACTTAAATGATTTTTGCAAATGGCTGCAATATAACAACGAGTGAAACATTTAAGGGGGTCTGAATACTTCCGTACCCACTGTATATACATTGTGTGTGTGTAAGGTTCACACAAAATTCACGGTTCGGTTCGATACGATACAGTGGTGTCACGGTTCGGTACGTTTTCAATACAGCAAAAAGAAAGAAATGCCAGAGAAATTGAATCATGATTTTTTACGGTGATTTGTTTTGTCCCATGTTTTGCAAACTGCTCACACAGGCGCTAATATAGCTGACCTAATACAAAAAGTCGTTGAGGAATGGCAGTTTCCCACGAGAGACTTGGTGTTAGTGACCGACAACGCATCAAACATGGTTGTTGCTGCTCAGCTGGGGGGATTTGTGCATGTGCGATGTTAATGCTGTCAGTTTTCTATTTGTTACAGCAAATGCTGCTACTGGCACTTTTTGAATATTGCGCTTGCACACTGTTAATAAAGTAATAGTGTGAAATATCTTTTTTGCTTCACCCTTGAGTTCTGTGGTTGTTTAAAAAGTAGTAGAATTTTACATAGATGGTACAACATTGTGATGCATCGTTAATCGTAATCGAATTGTGGGCCTCTGAATCGTAATCGAATCGAATCGTGAGATACCCATAGATTCCCACCCCTATAACATAGGCTGATTATTCCTATAGATTGAAAGAAAAGTGCTTCAGCCAGGATAAAGAATATGAAAAATGCTCAGAGTTGCTGCAGAAAACAAAAACAGAGCGAGCAACAACAGAAACGTGTTTCTGTAGACGGGCTCATTCTCTGCCAGCAGGAGGTGCTTATGGAGTGGTAGTAACAGTGGTTTCCCCGGTAATGGCTGTACCCAAAGCAGCGCTGCGCTCATGGATGCTGCTTTATCAGATAAAATGAAAATGCCATCGAAACTTTTCTGAAGACAACTGGTTCTTCAAAGACATTCATATAAAACACCTGCGCTGCGTTTTGATTTTGAAACGTGCAGCGCTCATGTTTATTTAACGAAGTCAAACGCCACAAATAAATAAAAGTATGGGAAACTGGTAATGTGTATCAAAATATTGGAAATGTGTTTAAAAATCATATCACCGTTATTGAAAAAAAATTATATTGCCATATATATTGATATTAAATTATTGTCCAGCCCTAGTTACTAGCCATATTGCAATGAACGATCTAGTTCAGCCTATGCCTGACTGGAGTAGTGTGTTTTTCTTTGGGGGCTGTTGCGTCGTTTGGGCTGCCTTGTTGAGCGCAGTGGCACTGAAAACATTATATTTCACACACTTTATTTTATTTTCCAGATGTAATAGGATTAGTACAAGGAGTCGTTCGGTTTGTAATGCGTACCGAAACGAAAGCCTCGTACCGAATGGTTCAATACGAATACGTGTATCATTACACCCCTAATATATATATATATATATATAGATATATATATATATATATATTATATATCTATATATTGTAATGTTCTGTTGTGCCCCTTTAACAGCTAAAATTATTTTATTATTATGTTTTCTGTCAGGATTTATTTTTATTCTTTGAACTTAATAAATCTTAAAAAAACATAAATATCTTGTACCGTTATAAATGCCTTTACGGTAAACCTTCAGACTTTTGGAAAAAAACTATGCGTTAAAGCACATTTTTAAATCAGTTTTATAGAGTTTTCCCCCACAACCGATGCAGAAAACATGCAAAAAAGTGTTTGCTCTCAGTAGTTATCATGCGCCCTGCAGAGTTTTCCCCTGTCTGCAGTTAGAATTAAAGTCATATTATTTTAATCATCTTGGTTAAGTGTTAAGTCAGTTAAAGGTCATGAATACCCCCAACTCCTGACACATAGAGATACACACACAAATCACACCAGCTGCGCTACTAGCGGCACTCTCATCACACTCAAGTTCAAAGGTCAGCACTCAGAGGAGATGAGCAGAGGAGCGGGATTAGCCAGCTCAGCTACGGGAAACAAAGACGGAATCTGCAGGAATTTTACCTCCTCCATAAGCAGATCAGAGCGATGGGATGGGATTACAGGACTGGAGTTTGATAAATAAATACTTTGAGTATCAGGAAGAGAGAAAGGGGTGCTAAGCTCTTAATTAGATTTCCCACTGACCTCTCTCCTTTTATTTTACCTCCCTTCCTCTTTCCAACCTTTAGTGAAATGATCTGGAATGAGTAACATCCAATGAGAAGACTGTTCCTCTCAATCTTTTTTCAAAATTAGGAATGGAGAGAGAGGGTAAAGCGATTTTTAAAGAAAGACATACTCAAATAGTCTTATAGACCCAATAATAGTAAAATGTTGAT
The DNA here is from genome assembly GCA_018155175.1 of Sinocyclocheilus anophthalmus. Classification (NCBI taxonomy): domain Eukaryota; kingdom Metazoa; phylum Chordata; class Actinopteri; order Cypriniformes; family Cyprinidae; genus Sinocyclocheilus; species Sinocyclocheilus anophthalmus. The sequence continues at coordinate 276,740 of JADLZN010007870.1, read as the reverse complement.
CTGTAATACACTTTTTTTTGTACATTATCATCTGATTGTTCTGCAGATCTGGACATTGAGAGCCCTCATAAATAAATAAAAATAAATTAATAATTAAATAAAGTACATAAATAATATGTACATGCATAATGTACATATTTTTGTTTGACAGGCAAAGGTGAAAATACTTATTGCAACCTGTTTTAAAATCATTTATTTTGCCATTCAGTTGGCAAAAATAGAAAAAAAGAAATGAATCACTTCAAATATTATTTAATCATTATGTTTGTAATTTTAATTGACTTGTTGCTATTTGGTTTTTCTGAAACAGCTGATTGTGAATGGTACATATCTCCATTACAAATGCTTACCCAAATGCTGATTTTCTTGTGCTGAAGCTTTGAGACAGTGTAGCAGAAAACAATGACTGTGTGTGTTGGGATGTGTGCGTGGTGTTCGTGGTGCGTGCGTGCGTAGCGACCTGCTACTATATGCTTGCTGTCATTATTTTGTCCGCGTTTTTCAACAAATAGGCTGGGGCTTTGTTCCACAGCACCAATAAGCACATGTGTTGGTGTTTGCCAGAGGATGTCAGCTTTCGTTGAAAGGACTGTAATTGTATAATACATGCGGTTTCATGATTTGTACTGCAACTAGCAAGCAATGCTGGCCAGTGATTATAGTTTTTTTTTGTTCAGCTTTTCTTCTAAATTCCTTTCCCTTGGCCTCAAATAAACCTTAGTTATCATTCTGTTGACTTCCAGTGAAGAGATTGACAGAACGGAAGTCCAGAGGGGTGAAGATTCGCCCCAGTAAAGACAACCCACACAGATATCCGTTTGGTTAAGATCAACCTTTCCCTGTAACTGGAGGACATTTTCCTATAACCAGCTTGTATACCTTTTACATGCGTTGACTTGGCAGATGCTTTTATCCAAAGTGATTTACATTAGCCTACAAGGTATACTTTATCAGTTCATGCATCCCCTGGGAGTTGAACCAATGACCTTGGCATTGCTAGAATAATGATCTACTATTTGATATACAGGAATGCTATATCTCAGTTTATGATTAATTTTATGTAATGATAACAATATGTACTACATTAATTTTGCTGGAAAAAAACAAAAAACATATTGGTTTCTAAATAAATAAATTAATAAAAATAAGCAGCACACTTTACAAAATGTTTCTTACAAACCAAATCAGCATATTAGAATGATTTCTGAATTCAGTTTATTATATTTTTACAAAAATTTATTTTTTTGGTCATGTTACACTGAAGACTGGGGTAATGATGCTGAAAATTCAGCTTCACCGTCACAGGAATGAATTGTATAATAAAATATATTAAAATAGAAAACAGTTATTTTAAATTGTAATATTTCACAATATTACTGTTTTACTGTATTTTTTTAAATACAGACTTGGTGAACATAAGAGATTTCTTTAAAAAATATAAAAAATATCTTACCAACCCTAAACTTTTGAACAGTAGTATATTTATTAGTGCTGTGTTTGGTTGACAGGAAGGTTGATTTAGGAATATGTCCCTTCTGTGTTATTCATATCAAGTAGGAGTGAACCGAAACAAAACATTCACAACTCTGAAATCTTAGTTGACCTTAAAATATATAACAATTTAAAGCCAAAACTTTCTTGCATTTTCCTGATGAATGTTCAGGATTTTTTAAGCTTTGTCAGCATGTAGATTCTATTGTCCACTCATTGGTGAAAGCAGTGGCACACTTGAAGCATGTCCTCACGCTTGGCACAAGCACACAACCTTGAACATTAACGTTATCTTTATTCTAAGCTCTGTCAATTGGAGACAAATGGAGCTATTTTTCTCCCTAAGGCCAGAGGGGAGGGAAAATAAGTTACCATTTCCATTGTTGGCAAACAGAGAGAGAAAAAGCTTATAGAGGACGGGTAATTGCACTGTGTGCTGAGAGGCTTCTTCAGCCTGCTTTCTTCTGTTATGCCGACTTTATTTACATTTCTATTACCTCTGCATCATTGTGAGAAAATGTCAGCCTGCCCATGTGAGCTTGTGCCCAATTGAGGGTGTCATCAGGGATCCCAGTACCATGACCGTGGCCGGCAGTGTCTCAACGGAAGCGCTGACAAGTTTGGCCTTTTGTCCCACATCAATATGCATGAGTGCCAGCACCCAGGCGTGCCTCGGCCAATCAACATGTGTCACTTCAGGTTTTCCCTCTACTATCCTCTCCTGCCTCCTAGGTACCTATTGCAGAAAGCGAGGCTGTGACTATCCTCCTTGACCCCGCGTGTCATATCCACTTCCTGCGGGGCTGGATGAGCTTGTGTGTTTTGATGCCAGGGAAAATGTTGTGCTCTCTTAATGATGTCTGAAAATATCTTGCCATTCTTGGCAGGACTGATTGATTATTTCGTTCATTCAATAAATGTCCTGGGCAGGCTGTGTAGACATTCAAGTACATTTACAGATAGCCTAGCTCTCTTCACAAGGTAAATCCAGGTTGATGTTCAAACCAACTGCCCAGTTGCAAGTGTGGTTCTGCTTTTATGCAGTAGGTCAGTAAACCAGATGGTAATCTTGAGTATCTTACATTTTAGGCAAAATATGGCCCTTTTTTTCTCCTACCAACTAAAATAGAAGATGCCCTTTAAGAACAGTGTGCTTTTATAGGTTTAGCAAGTACAGGATGATGAGGCATCTTTCAGTATTTATTAGGGATAAGTAAAGTTTACATAGGGATGTGTGTGTATTTTGAATATATATATACTTATATATATATAAGTTAATTGGTGTTTTTTGTTTTTTTAACCTTTTAAAAAGAACAGCATGATTGTAAAACTCTAAATCAAATCATTATTATGTTCCACTAAATGAGATATACTGCCTGATTTTGAAAATATTGTTAAACCTGATAATCAGTTAACCCCATAAACAATATGCACCTCTGAATTACCCTAGATCATTATATAATTATAATTAGGCCTAGTGATTGTGTCATTCGGCAAGGGAGGTCACATAGCATGAACTATGAATGCCATATTGAATTGGTTTCCACGCAATTGGCCGTCGAAATTAGGGAAATTTATGGGTGAATTAATAAAAATTGTTTTCATATGTAAATCTGAAAATCAATAATAAATTCCATGAATTGATATAAAATTAAATAACAAAACAGGCGTTTAAGACCAAAGGTTGTAAAAGTAAATAGTTTATTGTAAATATAACTACAAACAAATAAAACACTTGACGAATGATGAAATATTGGTTTAGCGTTACAATGTTAATTAATGTCCTATTAACCACATCAAAAGAGCAACTATGAACCTGCAAAATGGGTTTGTTCAAATTATTGAAGTTATAACTCGATGTCTGGTCACACTCTGAGGAGGCGGAAGGCAAGGTAGACGTGGGTAATCAACACACAGACTTTTAATACGCTCAAAAGCAAAAACTAGGGAACGCAGAGATGCAAAATTACATAGACACCGGACCCTCAACACAGGAAAACACTGTGCTAAATACCAGGAACTAAACAGAAGGAGTATTTAAAGGATACACACTGACCGAATCAAATGAACACAATCTACACAGCGGAGAAAACTGGGGTCACGTGGGTAGGGCACATGGTCAAAGAGGAGCAAAACACACAGACAGGGAACATCAGGGGCAATTAACCTATGGGCGTGGGGTCCATTACCAAAAATCCTCCGAAAAAGTCGGGAAAAATAAAAGAGGAAGAAAAGTTTGTCCCGGAAGGCAGCGGTCACGCGCCTGCTCTATTTCCAACGGGTAGTGGGTTGTGTGCTCTTCTGGAGATGCCCCTAGGGAAAAAGCTACCCGGGAGACTGAAAGGCCAATCCAGTGGCGGTACCGAAAAACGTCGCCGGGACCACATGTGGATTCATCAGTTTCAAAGGGCGCCATGTCATAGCGGAGCGTTTAAGGGAAACGGCAATGTGCGTAGCGGCAGCTCGGAGGGGAACCATTGCAGAGCGAGGCAGGCATAGGATATCCTATGGCGGAAAGCAAGCCGCCCTCTATGTGCAGTACAGTGGACTAGGGGTCCATTTCTGTGTAGGGGCAAGGACTTAGGGAAAGGAGCCCTCTCTGGGCTGAGTTTTTAGCACACCATCTCGAGTCTCTCTTGGGCTGGATGGGGAACAGAAGGCCCTCATCTGGGCAAATGGATCGTGGGAACAAAGGACCCAATCTCTGTGCTCAAACATCAGGACCTGGAGTCCTCCCTGTAGTTCAACGTGGAAACAGCAAAGAAGCACTAATGATAACCTCAGAAACAGTCGGAGACTATTTAAAGGGGGCGAAGAGCAATGTCTAATGACTCTGGTCAGGGGCTGGAGAACTGACCTACTGGACAGACATCAGGGGCTGGGGCCCACAGACTTTTCCCTCCGCAATATCTCCTTTTTTGTGGCAGAGGTGAAAGGAGATAACTGTTAAGTGACAGACCAAATAGGGACTTGGGAGATGAATCGGAAAACCAGGCGGACAGCGACAGATGGAGCGCCAGGAACGGCTTGACGGAGTAGAGCGACGCGGCTCATCCTGGGACTGCGACGGATCTTGGAGACTGGAGTCAGGAAAGAAGTCGAAAGGAGTGCGGGTCCTTCCCGTACTGTGGGACGTGAGGACATGGGGTCAGACCTGCTGTTCACTAACGGAGACCTCAAGGGGTACATCAGAGGAGTGACAGGTGTTCAGAACGGCTTGGGTTAGGTGATGTGTGGGTTCCTGGATGGGGTGAGGCTGGAAAAATGAGAAAAAAACAAAACGAAGATGATGTTCCAGAGGGGTCTGGATTATGAGACTATTAAATTCTCTTTATTAAGTCTTAACTGAAACTAATTTCTATAGCTGTCGAAAATCGGAACCATTAAATTAGAGGAACAGATAATCACTCGATCAGGGAAAAATCGACACGTGGGGAGATCAGCAGTGGATTGGGTTCTTCACTATCGCTGCCGGACCAGCTGAAAACAGGCTCAGATGGTGCGGGTTGGCAGCTCCCTCCATTGGAGGGATCTCAGATGAAAGGTCCTCCACAATACCTCTCCAAGGCCGGCCACCCTGCCGGGGACACCACAGCCGATCCTCTCCTCAAAATGTCATCTTTTATTCGGAAAAAGAGGGGAAAATCTGATGTTCTGGTCCACACTGCTGAGTAGCGTGGAGCAAGTGAGATTAGCGATGCCCTTGGGAATACTTAAATAGACTTTAATACGCTCAAAAAGCAGGGAACATAGGGAATACAGGAGACTCAAAATGGCATTAGACACCAGACACTCGACACACGAAAACACTGGGCTAAATAACAGGAACTAAACGAGGTAATTACAGAGACAAAACTGAAAGTCACAATTAACACATCAACACGAGCGAACTGTATCACGGAACAGTGGGTGCAAAACACAAGACAGGAACACAGGGGCAGTCCATGTGTGTAACAATGTCAAAGGTGTTCAACTGAAAAAAAATAGTTTCGGAAGCCCTGTTATACACTAAGTGTTTAACTTAAACTGTTCACTCAAAAACAATATTTGTCATCATATGAATAAACCTAATAAATGTTAAGTCGAGATGAATAAAAGTGTAAGTGTTTAATACATGTGTTGATATTTAATGACTTCCATGCTCAAGAGCAAAATTAAAAGTGGGGGTAGCATTATCCTGACCTGCTGTTGGATGGGGTACCCCAGTGAAAACCAACTTTTTTCCCCCCCGTTTTGTCTTTTGCAGTATCACAGATGGGGGTGGCGCAAGGACACAACATGTGTCCAGACCCAGGAATCCCAGAGAGGGGCAAAAGAAAAGGCTCTGATTTCAGGTGAGAAATTAGTTTATGGATTACTTATTAAAATAGTCCACTGAGAGGACACGGGAGGAGAGAGGGAAGAGGAGTGCAGTTAATTTAGTGTTTGTAATGCCAGGATGATGAATAGCAAGAGATTCAGGAGGTGGGCACCTGTTTTATTTCTCATTGGCCTTTTAAGGGCTCAGGGAGGATATTTGATCAGCATAAACATGGGCTGTGGGCTCCCAAAGGTCACAACAAGAGGGGAAGGAGAGAGGAGAAAGAGTGAGAGACAGAGATGGAAAGAAAGAGAGGAATGTTATTCTCTACCTTATGCATTAAACATCAACTTTACATTCATTGTACTTTTTATATATAATATATTATATATATATATATCTCGATTATCTATATTATATATATATAAGTATATACTGATATTTGTGCTGTTGTTTTCAAAGAGATACTATTGTCACATCTGGAAAATGATGTCATTATGGATTTCTCTTGACATTAAGGTGTATTACCAAACCAATACATACATAATACTAATGAATATACATACTGGGATGATCCGCAAAATTTTTTTGTCATCATTTACTCACCCTCATGTCATTCCAAACCTTGACTGACTGACTTTCTTCTCTTAAACCTAAAGAAGATAATTGTTGTCCAACTTTTGTTCCCATTTACTCTCATTGTATGGACAAGAATAAATGTAGTACGGTAACCTTTGTTGGAACATTATCAAAATAACTTTATTTTACACTGCCATCAAAAAAAAAAAAAAAAGTCTACATATAGGAACGCATATGTGAGTAAATAATGACAGAATTATAATTTTTGGGTGAAGTATCCCTTTAACAGAATAGAAAGATATTGAGGTTAGAGAAACCTATCATTGATTCATTAAACAATCTTCCAAGACACATATTAAGATTTATGGGAAATGAAGGGAAAAAAATGGAACCTGGAATATGTGAGAAGTTAAGAAATGGAAATAATTGGCACTGATCCTAAAACTTATTAGTAAAATAATTCAAAATTCACCGCGGGAGAGAGCACGTGAAATGTGAACCATCATTTATGATAGAAAAAGAGAACAAGAGAGGGAAGGAGATTGAAAATGAGACAGAGGTCCGGACCTATTTAATTGAGTGGGGACAGAGCAATAGTAGTGTCATTTACAAGCACAGTGCTGCTACAGAGAGGCCTGCGGTGCAAGTTAGGCTGTCAGCATCCCCCGCAGGGTGAATGGCAGCGCCCCAGAGGATTCTAACACAGACAAATGAGGACAATCCATTTTACACTCACTAGCACTCAGGGCAATCGCAGTGGGGAAGTGAAAGACAATCTAAACTTTTTCACTGAAATGTTCTTAGCTCCGGCTACCTGAGCACCCCTTCATCAGTGGCTAGGTAATAGAAGCTGCACAGCGATGCATCTGGAAGCGCACATCGCAGTTTCCCAAAGGCTGTCCATTACTAAGATCAGACAAGACCACTGCTGCTGGCTCGAGAGAGGGGGTATTTATGCTGACATGCTATTTGATTTAGCCATGAACAGATACCAGCTCACATGTGAGAGGTTGGGAACTGCTTTGAAGGGCTTGAGTCATCTGACATCAGCATTTTGCACAGTTGGAAAAGAATCCAGGGAAATGATAGATGATGATGTTTTCCCCCTCGCTTTCTTTTTCAAAGGAGATGAATAGAATTATTTATGTAATGGAATTGAATCTGATTCATCAATCGCACCATTCTGCAGTCAGATATCTGCATACAATGACTGATAAACTGCATAATTGATCATTATCCCTGGCCACCAATCTTCTGTGCTAGTTTCATGTCTCTCATAACACGCTGTGGTTGCATTCTTTCTCACAAAATGCAATAATTTCAACTAATATCAATATTTCATGTCCATTTATTTATTTATTTGCTAAGTAGCCGTGTGATAAGTAATGTGCAGCCGGCCAGTCATTATCGCAAAATAAACTTCCACATCGGGGGCCTGATTATTCTGTCAAGATTTATTTAGCTATAATGACTGACTGTATAGAATGTACATAATGTAGAATTTATAGATGGTATGGGTTGGTATTCTTGCAAAATAACAGTGTTTTCCTCTTGCAGGCGGGGTGCTACTGTGCACTTTTCTTGTGATGAAGGATACGAGCTTCAGGGGTCTAAAAGCATCACCTGCCTACGAGTTACGGACAGTTATGTTGGCTGGAGTGATGATCGGCCTATCTGCAGAGGTATGCCCCCCCCATACCCCCCCTCATCCCCTCCAGATATGTGACCTTTGTTCAAAGTTATAAAGTCTCATTGTCAATGATTTACACCAGCACATCTGTGTCACAGTATATTTAGCCCTTTTGTTTAACAAATGGTTTGAATTAATTTGAATCTCAAGGGTATCCTCTGCAGTTAAAAGGGCCTTGATTAATGACCTGACAATGAAGGAGGACAATGAGGGAAAAAAGCAAGAGAGGAAGAGAGCGGAAAAAAGTGGAAGGATGACACAGATCTCTAAAGCTATTTCGATAGGAGGAGAGAGATGGTAATCGCTCAGCCCGTAATCCATCTTATTTCGCCTACCAGGCCTCCGATTACTTACTTTCTTGAGCCTTGCTTAAATTTCTGCACTTTGATTGCTAGGACACCCGGGATTGATTCCGGCAGCACTGTCACCTCCCAGATATATGCTGTCCACCATCTGCACCTTTGCCTTACACCATCATTAAGGGCGAGTCCTGGCATTAGTTGGGTACCACACAACAAGCTTACTCATGCAGCAAATCCTGTCATGGTATGGTAACCTGAGAAACTACGAATAGATTTTTATAATACATAAATATATATATATATCTATCTCTATTATATATCGATATATTATGTATATTAATCTATACTGTATTTATAACTATTTAGTATATATATTATATAATATCTATTTATATTATACTGACAGTTCGGTCTGGTCTCAAATCTGAATGGTTTGAGACCGTGATATATTGTGTCTGGTACGCTTACAGGAACGCCCTTTCACAAGTTTGATCACTCCGCTTGTTCTGCCGTGGTGTAATGTTGTGTTTTAATTATTTCCACTGAGCTAATAGGTAGAGTACGTTTTCCATTTTGCCGCATTGTTTTCTCCTTATAACTCTTTATTGTCTCACTAATAACCGTAACTTGAAGCAGCACATGCCCTTGATACCGGATTCTAAAATGACTTATGTTTACTGTCAACTTGAGATTTGATCCGGGCGGAGGAATTAGTTCCACACAAAATCGACGGTTTGATTAGCATGCCAGTTGTTTCTTGTTATATACACACATATCCCGAATGTTGTTATAACCAATATCGCTCTTGTCTCAGCATCGGCTCTATATCAGCTGCTGTGATCGCCTCTTGCACGGTCTAATCAGCCATGCTGATATAGAGCCGTATCGCTCTCGTACTCGAGTGATATTACTCATATATCTCTAATATCGATTACTATATATAATATATAGATATATCTATATGATATAAGACTTAATATTACTATTAAGTTATATTTAAGTATATTTTAGTATATACCTTTCTGTACATTTTTATATAAGGTAATATTTTTATTGTTCAAAAATGGTTCACAAGTTTGGTTCAGTACGATTTTTCGTTTGTTTTGGGAAAAATAAATGCTTTTAATTGATCAAGGATGCATTAAATTGGGCAATGCTGTTCGTTTGAACTTTCTATTCATCAGAGAATCCTGCAACATGTATCATGGTTTTCCCCAAAATATTAAGAAGCCAACTTTTCATCACTACAACAGAAGTATTCTCTTAGAAGAAAACAGCCCTATTAGCAAAGCCTTTCTGCAGATCATGTGACACTGAGCTGGAGTATATCTCAAAATTCAGCTTTTCCCATCACAGAATAATTACATTTAAATGATTACAATAGAAAATAATTTATTTTAATTGTGCTAAATTTTCAATAATTGGTACTGTTTTTACTTTTTGACTGTCAAATGTGATCAGTATTGAAGAGCATAAGATACTTCTTCAAAAGACATACGATAATCTATGTTATTATATTTCAAAATAATAAATATATTAATATATATATATGTAGTATTTATGTGTGGGCATCTGTATAATGATATTAGAAATGTTATTTTATTTAAAACAAAATGGCTTAAATGAACAAAAACAGACTTAACAATATTCACAGTATCTGTGTTTTGTTAGTGTGTGCTCACGTCTTACCCAAACAGAGATAAGAACTACTTGTGTTATGATAAAGTGTTTTTTTTTAGGTAAGATGTCATATTTGAGTAATAATACTCCATTTTAATATACTATTTGGAACAATCAGGCTTACTGTAGCTCTACATCATCACGCTGACACGCATAAAGGGTTGGGTTTACCTGCTCCCTTCTCCTTCATATCGATTAATTTCTCCTGAGTTGCTTGGCCAGCTGTGGACTATTAGTCTTTCATTAGAGTTACATATCTCCTCTCCAACACCAGCAGTGGCCTTTGCCACCGTGGACCCCTCAGGCTGGACAATCTTCAGGAGGAAGTTAGTTAGACAGCTTTGTGATGGATTGCACCAGTTGCCTTTGTTTTTGATTATTTAACGATCAGTTTTTGGCACATCACTGTGGGGTTGTGGAAAGAGAGAAAATGGAACTGGAATTGGGAAACTGTTGGAATCACCAGATAGACCAAGTTCTCTTATCAGCCCCATTACTCATGTGAAAAGGGTTGATATTTAGCTATTGCTCCCCAGAACCCATTTCTTCATCGCTTGCTCCTTTTCACCACTAATGTAGAGAATGATTATTTGTCTTGTTTCATTGATTTAACACTCTAAATGCCAGGACATTATTCAAAACCGGTCCATTTTAATTGCATGCTCCAGGAAAATCTGAATCATAAGAATAATTAGTAATGGTGCCACAGAAAAAGCACTCATAAATCATTGTCGCTAAATAAATAAATACAAGCATAAAAAGTTCAATAATAATAATGTGTCCTTGAGGTTTTCTCTCTCTATGTGTAGAAATGTTCTTTCCGTGATTTGCAGGATTGTAAAGGATCTAGGACTTGCACAAGAAATCTATAAATACATTTGTGTCTTTTTTATTGGCTATTTAGAAATCAAATCAAGCTTCAAATCTTAATAGAACCTGAAATACACAATACATCATGAGCAGTGAGTTTTGTTTGTAGAAAATTGAAGTCTTAACGGCCATTTAATGCTGATTGTTGGTCCAGTGGCTTAAAGTAACTGTTTGGAATGAATCCTTGTCTTTTTTTTTCTTTTTCCTTTTTTAAAGTAAACTTCCCAGTATTTCATTAACTCTACTATAGATTTTGAATCTGAAACCTGAAATGTGCATTGAGAAATCCAGGGTCTTGGAACTGTTAGCCTGAATCTAATTTGATAAAAATTCAGCCTGAATAAGGTGAACTTTAAATGAGTATCTTATTGCAGCACTGCCCTTACAACTTAAATAAACCTGGACTGTTTCACAGCTGAGCCCCTGCTAATAGATACCTTCTTCTAATAGCATGATTATTATGTTGGAGAGTATGTTGGTTCATTTTAGAGTTTGAGTTATAGTCCCTGCAGTGCCTTCAACATTCTCCTAACATCCTTGCGACCAAGTTCCTTCCGACCAAGTCTCAGAATGTTCGTTGTAGGTTTTATTTTTATAACCATAAACTAAAATTTCTAGAACATTATAGGGAGGTTATTTTACATGACAGCCTAAGAACTTATACAGAATGTGAACTAATGTTTTTTTTAATATATGTATATATAACCATTAACTAACATTTCCAGAACTCCAGATTGTGTGTGTGTCAATCTAATAACGCCTTGAAATGTGATCTAATGGCTATTATTATTTAAGTTTCCAGAATGTTGCAGTAAAGTATGTGTCACCACCAAATAAGAACTTCTACACAATGTTATCTAATGGTTATTTTTATTGATCACACTTTATTTTAAGGTCCAATTCTCACTATTAACTACAAGTTTTGCCTCAATCAACTCCTAATTACTGCATATTAATAGTTAATAAGGTAGTTGGTAAGTTTATTGGGTATTGGGTAGGATTAACCCGAATTGCAAACTCAGAATGTCATTCGCCAATGTTTATTACATATTAGGTCTTTTAGGCGGCCCAGACCCTAATTTTTATACAGCACGGATGGATCTCTAACTGCTGCAATAGCAAAAAAACTCTCAATCTCAAGAGAACAATTACAAAAGAATAAAATAAAGCATGTTTCGTTACCTTTTGAAACTTAAAAGGGTTCAATTTGAACAGATGATTTTACCATCACTGTCATTGTCAGAGGTTCCACAGTACATTCAGCATCTGCCTCATATTCACAATCTCAACCATATTGTCAAAACTATCGTTTTCAATGACTTCATATCCAATATTTTGATCACTGGCAGCTTATTCACCACATCCAGCATCAAATGACAGTGACATTTATATTTCATTGCATATAGTAATTGCTCTGCAGTAAAGTCATTCAAACCACTTCAATTTTTGCTGATGATATTCGTTTGTTTTATGCCTGCGGTAATTATGAGTGAAACGTCACGTCATCATTATGTATCAAACAGTGCCACCTTGAGGAAAAAAGATGCATTGCACATATTGAGTCATCAGATATGTAAATATAGTTGCGCAGGAAAAAGTACTTACACATTTACATACCTCGGCTCTCTAGTGACCCTATACACTTTTTACAAAAAATACATCAGAAAACTGGCATTTTGTTTTTCTTGTTATATTGTTTATAATTAATAGATTGAGGAATACTAAGAAATGTGATGTCTAACTTAAAAAAATGAAGGAGAGAGAGGGTAGAGAATGATGTCCCGGGTCGCTAAAGATATAAAGGTATGCATTTAAGGGTTAAGGGATGTAGAATATGGTCATGCATGTAATGCTAATAAGCAATTAGTTAATAGTGAGTACTGGTCCCTAAACTTCTTTATTTACCTTTATATTACCTTTTAATTTTTTACAAGCATTTCAGAACAGTGCTAGGAGGTTTCTGTGTGATACCTAAATATGAATTTGTGCAGAATCTTATATAATGGTTAATTTTATAACCATACACTTTTTCTTTCTTTCTTTCTTTCTTTCTTTCTTTCTTTCTTTCTTTCTTTCTTTCTATTCTTTTCTTTCTTCTGTCAGATTAGAACGATACGTTCCTAGAATGTTAGTTAGGATGATCCCAGGAGTTTTCTCATTGAGAATTTTTTATACCCCAATAAGTATTATGATTGACAAAAATGCTACGGTATCAATGAATGTGTTATTAGCAAACCCCAAACCTTTAAAGCAGAAAGCTGCAGACAACACACATTATGTCGTGAAGGTGAAAATTGGGGTCAGCCAGCCCTGATGTTAATTAACTTTCCAAAGACTTTTGTTCTTTAATGTCAGCCCACCTTAAAGTGTTTGAGGAAACTTTGCGAGTGTGTGTATGTGGCAGGGGAGGCCCTGAGGAGCTCACCTCAGACATTAGCTCATTAAAAGCTCCAGCTGGTCCCAGACCTGCAGAAACATTCATTTAGTGCGAACACGCTGGCTATGCCCTCCCTTCTCATTAGACATCAAGTGCTTTCATTCAAGGAAGTATTTAAAGTCCTCCTGGAGGCCGCGAGAGAGTCGCTTTAAAAAGTCACAGAAAAGTCAAGCACCCAACAAGTCATTGGTAAGGTCATTGAACATTCAGGTCACACGCTGGTCCAATCAAAACCAACAACCCGTGATAGGTAACAATAATCAAGTGTGAAATATTGACTGCAGCCGAAGGCTAAGACTTTTTTTTTTTTTATTATTTAAGATTTTGTTATATTTCGTCTGCAGGCCCATAAGCCAATATCAACCTTTGAAAGTGGTATGGATAGGGTATAGTATGAGTGATATCTAGAAAAACAATTCTTGTGAGTCTGTCTGTTGGACTTAAGTGTTTGCAGTCCTCTTGCTTTTCTTTTTAGGTTTACTCTTCAGACTGATGTTGTGGTATCAAAATGCACTTCACTGTTTCTTGAGATATTTGATAAAGCATTTCAGATATTTTATTAAATAAATAAATACATTCCTTTGATACAAGTTACACAAAAACCTACAAAACCATTGTTTATGATGTGTCGGCTTTGTCACAGAAAATATTAAATAAATTGTTTGGGATTTATAGATTGTTTCCCTTGTTTTACGTTTGTTCTATTCTGCTACTGCAGACAATGGATGTGTGATTAAATAGAAAATAATTATTTAATAATTTGTCGACATGTTGAATCTGACAATAAAGACAATATTTTTGATATTTAATAGATTTCAATAGATGGAGCTGCAAATCAGTGTGAAACAGCCTTGTGGTCTTGTTGTTAATTCTTAATTCATTCAGTTGAATTATAGATTTGCAGTTATTATAAGTATTTGACATGTTAGATTTTTTTTGTATCTGGCAGCAAGAGAACGCAACAGAACACATTTAGCAAAAAACTCTATTGATAAACTATTTGTATGTGATAACATTTCTATTATCACATATAATCCCCTATATAATCCCCCCCCCCAATACCTCAGATCTTTCATAGATGAGATGTTGTTTCACTACATGATTCGCTCTTTAACATACTGTCTCCCTCTTCTTTCAGCTCCTATGTGTGGTGGTCAGCTCCGTGGCCCTAGTGGCATCATCACCTCCCCAAACTTTCCAGTACAGTATGACAACAATGCTAACTGCACCTGGATCATCACAGCTTCGGACCCTTCCAAGGTAAATGCTTCTTTGCACGCTGCTGAAACATAGCTTCACACTTGAGTATCAGAACATGTCATTTGAAGTGAAACAATAATTAGGCCGAGGCAAAACCCATAGACGACTTTTGCCTTTTCTGTTCTGATTTAATGGGAAAATCTGATTTAAATATGGTAAAATGCACATTACCATTCAAAAGAGGGTCAGTACATTTTTTGAAAGAAGTCTCTTAAGCTTCCCAAGCATTTATTTGATCAAGTTATTCAGTAAAACAGCAACATTGTGAAATATTTTTATAATACTTTAACTCTTTTCTATTTTAATATTTTTAAAATGTAATTTACTTCTGTGATGGCAAAGCTGAATTTCAGCATCATAATTCCAGTCTTCATTGTCACATGATCCTTCAGAAATCATTCTAAGATGCTGATTAATGCTCAAGAATTGCTTTATTATTTCAGTTAATTCAGTATGAGCTGCCTCTCTCTCTCTCTCACTCTTCCTCTCTCTCTCTCTCTCTTCTCTCTATCTTCTTTGTGTGTGTGTGTATATATATATATAATATATATATATAATATATATATATAATATATATATTTGGTGTGCAAACCCTGTGCGGTTTTTCAGGATTGCTTGATTAATTTATTTGCCATATGTTTTTTTTTTATATTATAAGCATTTTTACTGTCAATTTTTAACATTTTAATGTGTGCTTTCTGAATAAAAGTATTAATTTTAAAGTGTTAAAAAAAAATCGTACTGACCCCGAATAGTAGTGAATTATAGTACACATAGAGCTAATCTTATTGGAAACTGGAGGCATTTTCAAATTAGCCAGAATATTTAATAAACAAACACACAGGGAAAACTTTGTAAACTCTCAAAGGAAATTTAAGGAGTCTTCTGTGGGCACAGTTTCCATGTGGGCCTGCTAATAACTGCAGGTTGCAGGGAAAAGGATACACAGATATCGAGAGATGATGTGCAATATCCAGTTATCTACACACTCATAAAAAATGAAGCATTGATGGTTATATTAAAGGAGAATGGAAGATAAAAAAGCTACATTTGAGCAGCCACCACAGTAGAGACAAAAACTATGGCGCTCTGTGTCATGACTTTGGCGTCAAGTTCAAGGCCATTTTCTTACTCGCTTGCCAGATTTTCTTTATCTAGGTTCAAATAAATGGCTTTACAAATCTCTCCCCTCATCACCATGACTCAATTGGGAGAGAAGGGGAACGAGAGATGGAGGGCAAATGGAACGGGGTGAAGTGGCTCTATCAGTGCCCCCTGCTTTTTTTTCTGCCACCCAGTGCGCTAGTTCATCCTGTGAGTAAAGGACAGTTCTGCTTCACACTGTCACGGCTGGAGAGCAGGGCACAGATGAAGATTGTGTGTGAACATTGCTGTTTTTGCTCTTTACAACTGTAATGACATTCTATTTTTGTTCTGACACAATAGTACCAGGGAAAAACGTGATGTTAGCTGTGAGACTGAGCCAGAACTGGGGCCGTATGAAATGTACCTGACAATGAGGTTTTGATTTCGCCGCAGCTGGTTTGCAGCCTGAGCCAAAGACTCTCCCAGTGTGGAGAGACCCCAGCAGCTGTTAAAGCCTTTAACATCACAGTTAGCTAGAATTTGACATAATTTAGCATTTGTTGATGCATAATGAATATTTAAAGGTGAAGTATTTATTTTTTGCTTTAAATTGTGGTGGAAGCAACTACTGTATATATCTAAGCGCTGGTTTGTTTGATGGAGTTGTCTGACATATCAGCTTCTGTGTCATTCAGTGGAGTTGGTTTGAGATGTGACCACTTGCACTTAGCTGTTTAACAGAGGATTTAATGTTATAAGAATACTATGTTGCTATAAATAAGGTGACTGTAGGAAAAATGTTGTGATTCTTTACAGACACCAAACCTTCTTACCAAAACCTTTACTCATGTTTAGTTTTTTGGGTATTAGATGAATACATATTCGCCAAGGGGATGTAGGAGTGGTTTCACTTGGTGCTGAAATTATGTACTTATGTACATATTCTGTTGTTCAAAAGTTTGGGGCTGGTAAGATTTTGTTTTTGAAAGAAGTATCTTATGTGCACCAAAACGGCATTTATTTGATCAAAAATAGTTAAAACGGTAATATTGTGAAATATTATTACAATTCAAAATACTGTTTTCAATTTTCAATATATTACCAAAACAGATTTTGTTTTAAGTCTTCTTTTTCACAGTGATCCTTGACAAATCATTCTAATATGCTGATTTGCTGCTCAAGAAACATTTCTTCTTATTATAAACGCTAAAAAGTTGTGCTGCTTATTTTTTTGTGAAAACTGTGATGCAATTTTTTAGGATTCTTTGATGAATAGGAGGTCAAAAGAAAAGCATTTATTTAAAACTGAATTATTTTTTAACATTATAAATGTATTTACAGTCAATTTTGATCAATTTAATGCATCCTTTCTAAATAAAGACTTCTTATGATTCATAATAATACTTAATTACTTACTATTTAAAAAAACAAAAACAAAAAAAAAATCTTGCTCACTAAGGGGCTCCGATCAGGATTTTTGAGGCCGAACACCGATCGCTGATCACAGAAAGCAGTATCTGCCAATAACGATCACAGATACTGATCTTTTTAAAGCCTTATTTCTATCATGTAGAATTATTTATAGTAATAATCCAATCAGGGTTTTTAGACATTTATTCAGGCCTGAATTTCATTTTTGAAAATGAATTCCCATGATTGGCTCGGCTACGGACCCGTGCACTGTTTACCACAAAAAACACCACAATTTTTTAAAAAATCCATTTTTTGATTTCAATCCAACATTGTCACTGTAAAATGCTTTTTCAAGCATTGCAATTCTTTTTTTTTTTTGTTTTTTTTTTTACACAGTACAGTAATACAAACTTTCACAGACATGTATAAACAATAAATATAAGCAACACATTATTCAAAACGTTTACTTTTGCATTTACTTCTAGATGTTTATATTAAGTTGCTCAAGCAAGTGGCAAACTACTTTTCTTACGTTATCACAACTTACAATAGACAGAAAATCCGCTCTACTGCCTTGTCCTTTTGCACTGCCTTTATACAACCATCTGCAGTTCATAAAGAACTTTGTTTATCTTCCTAACCCTCCTGAGTTGGGTCGTCTATGATTGCCTTCTTATCTAAAAGTGCAACCTATTCGTTAAACCACCTAGCCCCAAGCCGAGGGGTTGACTGTGAAACACAGTAGACTTTAATAATATGCATTTATGGTGCAATTACTACATTTTCGTGTCAATCCATGTTCATATTTACTTTTAAAAAATGCGCTGTTACTTTAATTCAGCTCGTGCAGCGCAGCAAACAGTGCTGAAACCATCTCTGCACTGCTGCAGACGCACCGCTCCTGGAACGCACTGACGGACCGCAACTGTGTGCAGTGTGAATGCTTTAATCCGTTAACATGAGTGCGGAAAAAATATGCACCACATTTGCACTGCAAATGGAGTAATGTGAACCTGCCGTTATGTGTATGTGCTGCGAGTGTGCATGAGCTTACGGTCTCCAGGAAAGCGCGAGAGTGCTGAATGGTTAAACACTGGCAAGAATTAAAAAGAAATGCAATTTATAAACTTTAATGACAACACTGCCTCAATTGTGCAAGTGATAATTCCTGTCAACTGTGCAGCGTGCAGCTCGCTTATTGACAGATGCGATGTGTGGTGATTTGAAGCCATTTGCGTAATTTGAGAGAGAGAGAGAGAGCGTGCGCGCGCGGTGATTCACTTACGCTGTTTGTGAAATTACGTCTCACACAAGGTTTTCAAATTACTTTATAAGTTATCTAATGAAGAAATATGAAGGTGGGTATCTTACCTTCAGCATTATAATTATTTCACCCGCTCCTTACGAAACGGACGGTGACGCTGCATGTCGTGCCAAACCTCTCACGTCAGCGTCATCAGCTTGAGATCATTTGTTTTTAGATCGGCCTTTTTAGAGCCTGCCGATCAATCTCCCACCAGGATTATCGGCCGATTGTGATCGGTAGCCGATCAATCGGAGCACCCCTATTGCTCACACCAGACTTTTGATGGTAGTGACCCAGAAATTCTTGTGTAGATATAAAATGATGTACAATTATGCACATACTGTTGCATAATTTGTATGGGCCTTTAAAACGTACATGTGGTTTAAACCACAGGCCCTGTCATTTTATTCCAAACATGTTATAAATCTTATTTCTATCCCAAAATGTCGTTAAACACAATAAATAAGTTGACATATGGTGGACAAATTTAATAAACGACTGAAGTGCTTATATGAAGTGCTAGGGAAATATAATGACATTTGGTTAACAGTGTGATATGTTTAATCAACTAAAACAAGTAACATACTGAAGTTCAGATGGAGCAGAGTCTGTAATGCCTCAGTACCAGATTCCCCGGAGCTACAGTTAAAGATGAACTTGCTACTCATAGATGTCCATTCTATTTACGAGAGAGAAAGAGATAGAACTCTGCAGGGAAGGCAGCATGTGGAACTGTACCGGGCTGAATCCCCCGCTCACAGACAAACATTAGCTCAGAGTCTAGACTGTGTTTCTGCCTTAGATGGAGGATCCCCAGAAGGCATAATAATAGAGAATGAGTTGCTCATGAGAAGACATGGCTGATTGCTTTTGTTGTCCTCTTCTATTTTAATTATCAGCCCTTCTTTTGTTCTGTGCGCTATCATCATTCAGCGGACTGGTATTATCTGCTACTTCACTTCTGCAGGGACTTCTATTTTGACAAAAAGCCTCATTCCTCTTAACAAGTCCCGCTCCCTGCTATGTAGTCTTTGAGCATTATCGCTCTCAGCTGCGAAACCGCATTCACAATGGCTTTTGTCCGAGAGCATTGGGAGTGATTTCTTACTATTTATTAATTAATTTATATATTCTGTGCTGTTATTTGGTTTGTCAATGTTAATTTTGTTAACGAAAACTATGACGAAAAATGTTTGTTTATGAGCTTTTTTCCCCATGACTGAAACAAGACGATGACGAGACGACAAGGTTAATAAATGATAACTGTGAATTATTGTGAACTGCTGTACACGCCTCTATGTGTGCTTTCATGTGTGCGGTTGCCAGATATCAACAATTTAAATCCCCAAATCAGAGCTTGTCTGTTAAAAGGCTACATTTTCTGCTCAGTGTTTTGCTATTTTTTTTGCAATCTAGTACCAGCGCACATGCCCTCTTCATTGTGGAAGCGTGATGATATCTGAACACGCCGACAACCAGTAACTGGAGTTTAGCGATCTCCTGGGCCGTGTGAGTGTTTTTCAGCTTAAATGAAAGTGTCATTCATATGGTTTGCAATTGTGGTTGCTGAATGTAAACCCTACTCAACTGCTGTGTTTTAATATAGAACTAAGTCCTTTGGAATATTTAATTATTAGGAATTTCACTGTTCAAATGCAAATACTAGTTTTTTGTTTGTTTTAACCGAGTTTTAATTATATAGGCAAGAAGTGCATACGTTTTGATATTTCTTTATATATAAATAGACTATAATAAATTAAGTATAATAGAGATGATGTAAATAAACCATTTCGTCGTGTGTCCCATTCTTTGTTTGTGCTAGTGGTGAAAGTGCAGATACCTGAAATGCAAAAATTAAATTTACAGGTACTAAAATGTACATTTGGCACAGACTCAAGACTAAGAACAATTTTAAAAGACTAAGAATACATGAAACTGTCTGAACAATTACCTTGTGCCAATTTTCCCCTCCTTCTCCTAACAGTCATAGTGGTTATTTTATTTTATTTTATATTTTTTATTTTATTTTCAGGGCTCTCCTATGTGCGGTTCATTAATTTCCGGTCACTGGGATATTGAAACTGTTAAAATATGCTCAAGAAAAATGCTGCACTCTTTTTACTTAGCTATAGGGGAGAAACAAATCTACATTTTAAATAGTACTCTATTTAAAATTATATTTTACAAATGTAATGTATTATTTGCAATACTTTTTCCTTTAAAAAAAAAATGCTGCTTTTAATAATTAATTTTTTTAACCAAATAATTAAGCTGCTTTTATATACTGTCAAATGATCAACATGTGTGACAAATATTTGTATAAATACTTCAGTTTGCTCTTGCATTAATTTCATTTTACCTAGCATGTAGAATATTTGCTTTTGCTTTTGTTTTGGGACAACAAAAAAAACCTCAATCACAGGCAGCTGTGTGCAATGTAATATAATCACATTATGATAATTATGCAAAGTTTGCTAGATTAAGAGACAGATCTTCATCCTCTATGCAATCATTTGATGACTAAACATTATCAAATCACTTTCTGTAATGCCTTATTTGTTCTCTGAGTTCTGTTGTGTGACTTTATATAAAGAAGGTCTTAGTGTGGCGTGATGGTCACGTTTCATGCTCTGCCTCAGAGTATTGACTTGCTGGGATCAGCCTTTGCATCATAATCACTCAGTGAGTCAACTGAGGGTCGCCCCGCCCAAAGTGCTGTCGCTCATCGTCATACACACCGCACAGGACACAGTGGGATTCACTCGAGGTGAGCGGGTGGATTGAGAAAAGAAAGGTTCGGAGGAGGTAAATGAGGATGAAATCTTGTACACTGCCAGTGTGACGTAGAATGTGGCCAGTCCACCCATGCCACTCTTTGTTGCAGAGTGTGTTTACCATAGGACAGAATGCAATTTGCATTTATATAAGCTTTTTCATTAGGAGTTGGTCTCTGGGCACTCCAAAAGCATTAAGAATTTGTTGGAAATGTGGCAGCCAATTTGAAAAGGGAGAATAGACAGCACTTTTTTGTTAATTTGTATTCATACTTTTTTCACAGTATTTCTTTTTAGTGTTTATCAGCAATAAACCTTTATATATAATTGTTCATCTTTCCATAACTCTTACTTTTCTCCTTTTGTATAAACAATTCTGCAGACTTGTTTTCATCTTGGAGAAGAATGAGTAACATGCAGCTTCGACTCAAATGCATAAATTCTTTCTTTGCTTTTGTCTACAACCACAGAGAGAGTTTTTCTCCTCTTTTAGTGTGTGCAATCTGAAAAGTACTGATATCAAAATATTATGAAATGTCTGGTGTTATAATTAGGTTACTTGTCCACAATAATTGATTTATTTATTCAAAGGAAGGAGTAATATGATGAACCAAATGATTTTAAGAAGAAAAAAAAAAGTACTGCTTCGCTGTTTTTCCAACCAAGTTCAGAAAGCTGACTCTGATTCTTCTCTGTGTGTGTAGGTGATCAAGCTGACTTTTGAGGAGTTTGACTTAGAGCGGGGCTACGATACTCTAACTGTGGGAGATGGAGCTGTAATCGGCGATCAGCGGACAGTCTTTCATGTGTGAGTACTTTTGTTCCTCTTTTGCTTTCTTCTCTGTCGTCTCTCAAACTCCTCCCAGGCTGTGTCTCCCACTCTTAAAATCTCTTCTCTGTGTGCATAAACCTCCTCCCCATCTTCTTTCATCTCTCAGCGTTCCTCTCTTTCTTCAGCCCCTACGTTCTCTCCTCCTCTGCCGTTTCTTCCTTTAACCCCCCTCTATTTCATCTCATTTCATCAGCCCTCTGAGCAGAAGTGTACTGCAGAAATACCCCAAGCTTTATTGTCAATCGCTATGAGTCTCAATGTTAGAACAAGAACACTCCTGCTCCAAAACCACATCACACGTTGATGCCCCACAATGCAGATTTTCGCACCAGATGCTCCGGAAACGTTGCTGAGTGTGTTGTTATTAATTGTGCTGAAATTTATGGTCTTCATAAAGTTTTATCGATGCCGTTTTATGTGCGCTCTCTGGCAGAGGTGTACAAGTGCTTGTGTTCCTTTTGAATGGCTGGTGTCCCTGGGCACATTCTCTCTGGTTACTCAGAGTCCCCTGATGGTCTAATGTGCTTAATTAGCAGGTCTCATATGCCCTTATGGACCAATTCCGCAGGTCCCTGAAGGCTAGTGCCGGGGGAATGAAGGAACTCCCTATGTTCCCTGAGAGGTGCCAAATGATAGAGCGCATATTGAAAGTGAAGAATGATTTTATTGTCATGTTTTATAGTGTTTGTCTGTCTTATTTTGATTTAAGGTTGTCTGGGACTACAACTCCAGATCTGGTGGTCAGTACCAGCCATCAGATGTGGCTCAATTTTAAAACGGATGACACAAGTGGCTCCCTGGGCTTTAAGGTTTCTTACGAAGGTAAGTAAAGTAAATTCTTTGCATTTGGGTTCAGAGCGATCTTAAGGGAAAGTTCACCCAAACATGAAAATTGTCATCCTACTTACCCTCAAGTTGTTCCAAACCTCTAGAGTTTCTTTCTTCTGTTGAACACTTAATTTAATAAAAGTATTGATAAATGTGATAAAGAATGATTTAATGTGATATAGTATATCACATTCACATATCACATTTAATGTAATGCAAAAAATTTTTTAACATTCCTACATTTGGCAATTATCATGTCATAGACTATTCTCAGTTGAAGACTCTTACCGTAGTTGTCATTGCATTGATGATCTATCACTGAAATCAACAAATGCATTGCTCTTTTTCCCTCCTCTCTTTCTGTAACACCATAACCACTTATGTCTCAGATGAATCAGATAGCTGGCCAGGAAAAGCCTTTGAATGCTTATTTATTCTTTGCTTAAATTACTCTTGATTGCATGTAATGTTTAGAGTGAAGCAGACATTTTATAATAAGCTCATTGGCAGACGTTCACATTGATGTTATACTCATAGCTAGTCAAATCTTGCACCTTATGAATTCCTCTGAGCAAATTTCTAAATTTTCTTGTAGCTTACTGCTATCTACTGAGTGTACAGAAACAGCCTCATTTTCTATTTCTCACTTCACCATTATAAGTTTTGCACATGTGGTGAGGGTCATCAAAGCAGCCTGTGATCGTTTAACCTTGTTGGAATGAGGGCCATGGGGCAGGGAGGATATCATGCAAGAGTGGCTACTAATTTTCAGTTTTCAGAGTCTATGTCTGATTGGAAATGAAAACACCGGAGCTTTCATCCTGGCCCTCTTTCAGAATTGCACCGCACATGGGGGACTGGCACATTTCATAAATTACAAACCAATATTTGCTGTCAGATACACAATAAGCCTCTAGGCCCTGAGTTTTTATGCATTTTATCCACTGCAAAAACAGAAGAAGAAAGTGGAGCAGTGTACATACCCCCCAACATAATTAAAACAATGAGAGACACTTAATTAAGTTGAGGATTCTCTTTGAACTTCTGCCTCCCTGTCTGTGGGACAAGATGCACCCCTAAATTATTGCATCTCAGATTTTTCATATTTTCATATTTTATTGATCAGAAAGTCAATGCAGACAATGCTGGTTTTAAGCTAGATCCATACATAAGTACATGATATAGCGATACATTAATTTAATTAATCAAAACTAATCACGTATATCAATATTTACTGAGAAAATCCACCAAATAGAAAAGATTACTGTTGTATGTCCATTGGCTTTATATTGCCTATATGTACATTCCAATCCAAAATTGCTTACAATAGCAGGGAGTTTTAGAGCCCTGCATTTCAGCCCGAGCAAATGTAAATCTAAACTCAAGATGTAAATCCCAAGATAAAGGATAAAGATTCAGTCCAGGTAGAGGCCTGTCACCTTCCATAACTGAAAGGCGAAAAAACGACGGGGCCCGACTTATTTACACCCCTAGAGCTGGGCTTCAGGCCAATTTTCATGTCATAGCTCACACGCGAGCTAACTAAACTAAAATAAATATAACTACTTTGCCATTAAAAACTAAACTGAACAATTTTAATGGCTGCAACAGTAGGCTGTGTAATGGGGAGGAGAAAAAAACAAAAAAACAGTCACAAGCTCCAGTCGGACTCAGGCTGAGAATTAAGTGGGGGCTTAAGTGTCCTGGGCGGGCTAGGGCCTAGATTTGAGGCCTGTGCAGGACTTTAGAGAGTTTTCCTCATCTTCAATGCAACAGTCTGCAAAGAAGTTAGATGATGTCAAGATTTGCTGGTTAATCATACCACATGTCAGCATGTTACATTGCTCTGAGGCTAATGGACGTCCGAGCATATTTGACGCTCCATTAAGAACAGAGCATCATAACTGATGACAAACACTCCGTTATTATTATTTTTTTATTTACGATCTGATCTCAGCCATAAAAGAAAAAGAAAAAAGACACACAGAAAGTGGGCTTGCCAGGGGCATATCCCCTTCTGCTCTTCACTCGAGGATTCACATTTAAAATGTCGCTTTCAAATTATTATTTTCTCACTCATTTTTTGTTTTCCTACGCATCTTCTGCATTAATATAAATCATAACTGGAGCTCCAAAGAGAAGTTGAATGGTAGTGTGCTGAGGGAGCTGTTCATGTCAATGTTTTCATAATATTTACTGTTGTCTTCCTGAAGTCTCTTTAATGTTGTGCTTAATATACAGTAAAAACATTGTTAAATATTTTTACAATTTGTAAGAACCGATTTCTATTTGAATGTTTTTGAAAACTGTAATTTATTCCTGTGATGGCAAACCTAATTTCAGCAGTCTTAAGTGTCACATGATCCTTCAGAAATCATTCTAATATGCTGATTTGGTGCTCAAGAAACATTATTATCAATGTTGAAAACAGATAGGCTGCTTAATATTTTATATGTGCACATCCAGATCTGTATCACTGCTGCTTCTGCTTGTAGAGCGCATTTTGAGGATTTGAATTGTTATACACACTGCAATATAGCTGAATACAGAAGAAGTGAAGCCTATTGTCGACCCCAGGTGCATGCTGGGGGGAAAAAATTATTCTTAACTCGTACGATGGGTAAAGATGAATGGATTTATTAGTACTTGTGCCTTCCTGTATTATTAGTAATCCTTCATTAGAAAATCAATGACTTCCATCTGTGTTCTCAGAGTTAAAAAAAAATCAAAGTGACATGAATAAATCATAGGAAATTTGAAATGGGTAAATAACAAATGTCGCCCCTTATGAAAGTGCACATGTCGGCTCTCAGAGACAGTTTGTTTGTCACCAAGCCGAAGACAGCTGTAACAAAGTGTTAGCTGGGGCACTTAAGGAATCACGCATACATACACTCCCACAGGGATGACTTGCTGCGTAATATTTGTCAGCTCAAGAGACATTTTCTCTCACAATCCTCTTGCCTTAACTGATTGAAATGGTCAGAAGTAAACTCAAGATGTAAATCCCAAGATAAAGGATAAAGATTCAGTCCAGGTAGAGGCCTGTCACCTGTCCAGAACTGGAAAAATGTTGCCTTCTCTGGCAGTATGTGGAGGTTGGCATCAAGGCGCATCTAAATGTTTATACATCATCTGAAGTGTTTAAGTGACCTAGGCATTTGAGAAAAACCTTTTTAAATCAAATA
This sequence comes from Sinocyclocheilus anophthalmus, assembly GCA_018155175.1. Classification (NCBI taxonomy): domain Eukaryota; kingdom Metazoa; phylum Chordata; class Actinopteri; order Cypriniformes; family Cyprinidae; genus Sinocyclocheilus; species Sinocyclocheilus anophthalmus. The sequence goes on along the minus strand of JADLZN010007870.1, from coordinate 250,704 downwards.
TGTGTGTGAACACTATGCAATTTTATTCATGTTAGAGCATTATAACTTAGTAACATGCTAAGTCCAAACACTATCAAGAGGTCAGTACAATTAGTGAAATGTTTGGGCTTGCAAAATAAACAATTAAATGTTGCCATAGAAGAATATATGTATGTATCTATCTATGTATGTATGTATGTTTGTAAGTTCCACAAATACCAAAGTTTCTTCATGGAACCATAGATGCTAATAAATAAGTTTATTTTTAATAGTGTACCAATAAAAGTATAGTACTGTTAGCTCCATTTAACTTATTGTACAATGTCTACATTACATCTGAAGAATTGCGTAGTTCTCTCATGACAACTCTCAGATAGTTTAGCATGGTAATATACATGGCTATATTAAAGGCGCAATAGGAGATCTTGGAAAATGCTAACTTTAGCCTAATAGCACTGAAAGCGAATGTCCCACCCTCCCTGCAATCGCCGTCCAAAGCCACGCCCCCTGAATGCATATACGCTCACTCACAGACCAGAACACCAGAGACAACATTACTCCAATAGGCTACATCAGCGTTTCCCAATTCCAGCCCATGTTCCGAAGTGAAGTAAACTTCAACGTATTTCCCCCGCTCAGTGAGGAGGGAGCAATGAACACTGTGTAGGGATCATATCGATCGGAACACAGTTCATGCACGTAGCTCACTTCTAACGAGCTGGTTATTTGAATCGGGTGTGTTAACTAAGGCGAGACATTCAAAATATGCAAGCGGGGGCGCGAGTACTGGATTAATCGCTGGGCTACATCATGCGTCATTCACTGGTGAGAAAACTTTAAAAGTACTACAATACCAGGAAGGAAGATCGGGTGATTGATGTTTGCCTGCCATCCTTGCTCTGTCTGCACAGCGTGCGTGAACGCGCTGATGACGTGTCCTGTCTGCGCGAACCGGGTGCGCAGAGGCATGCAAATACATAAGTTGACAGGCAGGTAGGAAAGCTTATTAAAACGCTCGGACTGAGCGTTTTGATTGGATGTACATTTTTTTGGTCCTACGCCTTCCACAGAATATATTAATACATTTAGACCACTTAACTTAATTATTGCTATCAAGATGTGAAGAGACTTTCAACCAGTCAAGTCAAGTCAAGTCACCTTTATTTATATAGCGCTTTTAACAATACAGATTGTGACAAAGCAACTGAACAGCATTAATTAGGAAAATAGTGTCAATAATGCAAAATAACAATAGTAAACTCAATTTTTTCTGTTAAAGGCAGTTCATCATTGAATTCAGTGATGTCAACATCCAGCTCAGTTTAACATCCAGCTCAGTTTAAACCAGCATAACAAAAAATGTTTCGGAAGACAATCACCTATTACACCTTTAATGTGTTTGGTCTTGACGGAGTAGATCTGCTATGCTGCTGCTGCAGCAGAGCAAGTACAGACTTGCTACTGCCAATACATTCACAGACATGCTGCTGTGAGCATTTAAGAAATACTGCTGCTGCACATATAACATGTACAATAACCCCACATATAAAGCATACATGAAAATATGCAGTAGCAGATCTATACAGGTGGAGCTGGGGAAGGTGGAGGGTTTCTGAAATGCGCTGCAACTGCTACAGCAAGCACTAGCCAAGTATTTGAATGTTGCGCAGCAGGTTCATTGGCTGCTGATGCAACTAAAACCACTCGCCATGTGAATAATGATGTGATTATATCAGACTGAGTTAGAACCTATCAGTCTGCGCCATCTAGAGTTTCATGACAAAACTATGTATATAATCAGAACAGAAAATGTAAAAAAAGGTTTGTCTATGTATCTCACTTTCTTCTTCCCTGTAGCGCTCTCTCTCTCTATATCTCTCTCAGTAGTGGCCTCTTTCTTTAGCTTTGGCCTTGTGATTCTAAATGAGCCCTGACATATTGAGACAGGTGAGGGTATAAGGGAACAGAGTGAAAAAAGGCAATTCATTAGGAGAGAAAGCCATTCACAGATGCCATTGGGGCAACAATGGAGGTAGTTTGCATGAATATGCTTTGCTGTCAGATGGAGTGAGTTGGAAAGACGCAAAAGAGTATAAGGCTTATATACTATGTGTAAGTGTGTGTGATTATGGAAAAATATTTTGATTCCAGCAGATGTCTATAGAAATGGTGACACAGATGCTATAGTGTGGTGTATATATATATATCTATTATATATTATTATATATCACTGTTTCCAAAAAATAGTACGTAGCATAATTGTTTTCAACATTGATAATAAGAAATGTTTCTTGAGCTGCAAATCAGGATGCTACACTGATGACTGGAGTAATGGCTACTGAAAATTCAGCTTTTCCATCAAATTAATATATTATTTTAAAATATAGTTGTCCCTTCTTTCCCATTAAAACTCTGATGGAAACAATTTTTTGCAAAAATGTCTCATGCTTTTTTTATTTTTCAGAAATTAACCAGGGTGGATGCGGAGACCCTGGAATCCAAGCCTATGGCAAGAGGGAAGGCATAGGCTTCCGACATGGAGACAAGCTATATTTTGAGTGCCTTCCAGCCTTTGAGCTGGTAGGAAAAAAGAACATTACCTGCCAGAAAAATAATCAGTGGTCAGCCAAGAAGCCAAGCTGTGTGTGTAAGTGACAGATCTTACCCAAAATGCATTACTTTCCACACCCACATGATCACACCTGGGAGGATATAGTGCACCATTATTATTGTCTTTAGCACAGTATGGTCCCACCGATACTTCCTCTCATCAGCTGAGCCATTAAATCATTAACTATAACTCAAGTTAAAGCCACAGCGACAGTTCATTTAACACATTTAGTTGCTTTATTTACTTTATCAGGGTCTTATAATGAAGTTGACTAATTTTAACTGAATTGAAAAACTGCGTATTTGAGAAGCAGGAAAATATAAAGAGACATATTTGTAAAAATGCAGTCAATTGATTTTCTTGTTTGCTACCGCTAAGTAGAGAAAGGTTTTTGTGGCATTTAAATGTTTGAATTGAGTGTCATAACATACAATGTTTTTGGCAGTTAATGCTTGTCCAACTTGTTTTGATATTATTGTTCTTTCTCTATTATTTGGATTCATGTATACCATCAATTTGCCCCAGACTATAGTCATTTTTCACTATAATGGCTACCATCCTATTACATCAGTGGAATTGCAGTTGACTCACAACTTTGTTTTCTGCTATTTTATGACATTATTATTAGCTCAGACAGCAAAGTCATTCATATGAGGTGGAATCATAACGATTCGTCTTCAGTCCACCACTGAGCTCATTTTCATTCTCCCCATGGCTATTTAGTGATGCTTATTGCCCTCTCAGCTTTGTCCCAAATCCTGAAAATGAGTTAATGCCTGCGGATATTCCCCCGGAGATAAACATTCTCTTTCTCTGCAGCATCTTCAGTCTGATTATCTTCTACAATAGGCGAGATCATAGCGTACTTGTACACATAGACCTAATATTTTTATTCACTATTATTTTAGCCACCCACTTGATGCACTTTGAGGGATACATGAGTAAGAAAAAAAGTATAAAAGGAGGGGATTCAAGTTCAGTATTCCATTATTCCTGCCCCAAAGTCACACCATTTGTTGAGCCAGTGTCGCTGTGTCTGGTTCAACAAATTAATAAATGTTTTGATAGATAAATGTTTCTATAAAGCCACAGTGTTTACACTTCTCAGGGAGTCAGCTCACAAATTGCTTCTGGTTGTCCTGGCACATAATTCTGGGAGCATGTTATCGTCAAATTTCACAAATCATCCTTAGGAAAACCTAGTAACAAAAAACGAGACATACACTCTTAAAAATAGAAGTTCTTTAATGGCATCCATGGTTCCATGAAGAATCATTCACATCCATAGAACATTCTGTTGCACAAAATGTTCTTTATAGTGGAAAAAGTTTATTTAGATCATTAATATGTCCTTCTTTTAAGAACTATTGACTGAAAGGCTCTTTGAAGAACCAAAAAATGGTTCTTCTATGGCATCACTGTGAAAACCCCCTTTTGTAACCTTTATTTTTAAGAGTGTATATGAGCAAAAAAGTGACCATTTCATAAAATGTCTGTTGTCAAGGTCTGAGAGGTCTTATAAGTTGTAGTTACAGATGCTGCTATCACACTTTGCACATCCTACAAGCTGTAATTTTTCATCCCCTGTCTTGCTGTATTGTTTAAGCAACAACAAATGACCTCCCTATGCGTTGTGAATTGATTTTAGCTTCAGTGGCAGTTTTAATCTCGAGTTCGCCTCACAGTTTGACGCACGATGCCTCCTGTGTTTAACTGTTGCTTGTTTTATCTCTTTGTCCTTTTCTCAGTTTCGTGTTTCTTCAACTTCACAACTCCATCTGGAGTCCTGCTATCACCAAACTACCCTCAGGAGTACGGAAACAATATGCACTGCGTGTGGCTGATCATCGCCAAACCCGAGAGCCGCATCAACATGGCCTTTAACGACCTGAGCATGGAGAAACAGTTTGACTTCCTGTCCATTAAAGATGGCGGCAAGGCAGAGTCACCAATTCTGGGCACCTTTTCTGGAGATGTGCTGCCATCACCCATCACTACCAGCGGCCACGTGGCCAGGCTGGAGTTTCTGACTGATCATACGTACACAGAACGCGGCTTCAACATCACTTTCACCAGTACGTTTTAAAGACAGCTCTAGATTCATGACTTTTTATTTTCTGTGGTAAAAATGAATAATGAATTCAAGTTATTTTGGGCAGACCTGTTCATACTTTTAAGTCTAATGTCACATTGAAGTTAGAGACCAAAAAGTCAATGTATAATAGATAACAATAGCGTTCAGATGTTTTTTCAGTGGTAGCATGCACCAAATTTGAAAAGTTTCTGGGAGTTAAAAGAGCTCAGAAGTTTTCTTGTTATATGAGACAGATTAAGAAAGTTTTTATTTCCCCTTTGGAGAGAATTGTCTGTACAATTCACGACTGAATATCTGTCGTCCTTCAGTAATCACTATTTATGGGGCATAGCGTATGTCAGCAGAGTTGATAGATACTTGAGTATCCATGTGAGGAAGAATAACATGAGCCACAGATTTAATTAGAATTTATTTCCAAATACATATGTAATTAAATAAAGCCACAGTTAATTGAAGCTGTCTGGAGGTGATCCCATGTGGTTAGACTTCCCATGCGGTATGTTTTTGGGGGAGTGAGAGGGATGCTCCAATCATTCATGTTAATTAAAGAGATGACAAACTCCATCGAAGGGCTTGTTGGCATATGATGGTGATGGATTACATGCAAAATTGTTGGGTTTGAGACCCATTTTGAGTCATCAAGTTTATTATGAGGAAGGAATTCATGTCCAGTGCGTGAGGGGAAACACAATAAGAGCTTTTAAAAAGGTTAGCTTTACATTGAAAGTGACTTACCACATATGTATTTGGAATGGTATTTTTTTTGCGTTCCTTGACCTTGGCACATTTAGTGTGATGCTGTACCAGGAATTAACAGATTTTCTGGAGAGATTTTGTCTGCTGGTAATACGTCTTCTCTGAAGTCCTGTCGATGGGTACTGAGTAGCTCCAAGCTTCCCACTGAAGCAAGAAACTTAGGGAGGCACATAAATCAATATTTTGTTCTAACTAAAATGAATTAGTGTAGTTATACAGCCAAAATGATGAGCCGAAAAGGCTACAGTTCAGTGGCCATATTGAAAACTCCCTCTTTAATTTATATGGGGCCTTGTAGAAGTTGTCCATTCATGAAAACAAACTGTATTTTCTTTCTTTTTGTCTTAGCAAAATGTAAGTAATACATTTTTTTAGCAAAATGAAGTATATACAATATATATGTATGTATGTATGTATGTACAGTATGTATATATACAACTAACCTGTCAATTTCGGATCAGTAGACTGTTGTTTTTAAAATAAGTCTCTTATGCTCATCAAGGCTGCATTTATTTGATCAAAAATACAGAAAAAAAACTGTAATTTTGAAGCATTTTATTACAATATTGGGGGGGGCCCAAACACAATGAAGAGATATATAATATTTTTGTTATACTATAGGATATCTACAACAGTAAAAGAACCAAAAAACCAAAAGCCCAAAAGACATTGAGCAAATAAATATAACAAACAATAGGGTAAAAATGAAAAACTATTTCCATGTCTTCAACCTTTTTTATGTACGGAAATCACGCTATCTTTCTCCCGTTCTCTCTCACAGACGCACACACAGTACAGACACGCACTCGCGCACACACGCGGACAGAAACTTGTCATCAGTGCTGCCCCGTGAATTTATCAATAAAATAGTTTAGCAGCTGAAAAGCTACATGACATTTCTCAGTAGCGAGGTTCTTGAAGCAGTTCAACTTAAAGATTCGCTATTAGTAGACGCTGCTGCTGAAAACTGCTGAGAGATGCACAGACACAGGTATTCACACGCGCTTGATCTCTCCCTCTCTCTCTTTCACTCTCTCTCTCTCTAATAACTGCGTTAGACTGCATTAATAACTGTGTTAGCCTGCACATCAATGGCTCAAGCCTCTGTTATTAGCTCTAAAATTACAGTTTGGAATTTGCAACGGAAGGTTTGGGATGAGGTGCGTAAAAAATTAGCTAGTTCAACACGTGCGAGATTTCAGGACAGAAACATGTTAAATAGCTTGAAACAAATCATCTGAACAACTGATGTGTGATTGTGACTCTAGGCTGTTAAAAAAATTAGAGGAATAATGCACTCCCGAAGTGGTTATGTGGCCAAGACGCCGCACCTATTAATGGAATGGTCTTTATCAGTTCTCAAACAAATTAAGAACTAAATTCGATTTTTGACAACGCAAGCGCTTATTGTGATAGAAAACACTGTAACAGTTTCCACTGATTTTTTTTTTTTTAAAAAAAATATATTTTTGTTTGCTTGGGTGGTAATATTAGGCCTAACATATTAGGGAAGTGGGGCCCAATTTTTTTTTTTGCCTATGTCACGAAAAGAGGTAAATAAAAAGTAAAAACCAGAAACATGTTGAAAACATGTTGGCCATTACTCCAGTCTAAAGTGTCACATGATCCTTAAGAAATCAATCTAATATGCTGATTTATTATTAGAATTATCAATGTGGCACAGTTGTGCAGCCAAATATTTTTTAATTTTTCTGAAACTGCAATACTTTTTTCAGGATTCTTTGAATAGAATGTTTAAAAGAACAGCATTTATTAAAATAGAAATATTTTCTAACAATATGAGTCTTTACTATTACTTTTTATCCGTTTAACACATCCTTGCTTAATAAAAGTTTATTTTTTTTTCCAAAAAATTAAGAATAAAAATTTACTGACCCCAAACTTTTGAACGTGTGTATATTTTTAGAAAAGATTTCTATTTTAATCCAATTCTCTTTTTTTTTATTTAATTTTATTTATTTTTTACTTTTATTCATCAAGAATCCTGAAAAAAAGTATCACAGGTTCCAAAAAAAATTAAGCAGCACAACAGTTTCCAGCACTGATAATATATCAGCATATTAGAATGATTTCTGAAGGATCATGTGACACTGAAGACTGGAGTAATGATGCTGAAAATTCAGCTTTGCATAACAGGAATAAATTAGATTTTAATGTATATTAAAATAGAAAACAATATTTTATTTTACATCATAATAATATTTCACAATATACATTTTTTTCCTGTATTTTTGATCAAATAAATGCAGCTTTGATGAGCATAAGAAACTCTTTTAAAAAAAACAAAAAAAACATTAAAAATCGTTCTGATCCCAAACTTTTGACCGGTAGTATACAGTATGTATATACACTTCAAATTGTATGCTTAAATATGATAAGTAAAGTGCTGTCGTTGCTGTGTCCAGCTTTTTGGCCTGTTAGGTTGAAGTTAGCATGCAGTTCTCTTCCATATTTCATATTCTTGCCTCATTGTTGTTGTTTTGTTTTTGGTTTTTTTTCCCCTGCAGCTTTCCGGCACAACGAGTGTCCCGACCCTGGCGTTCCAGTAAACGGAAAGCGCTTTGGTGAGAGTCTACAGCTTGGCAGCTCCATCTCTTTCCTGTGTGAAGAGGGGTTTATGAAGACCCACGGTTCTCAGACCATCTCCTGCATTCTCAAAGATGGAAATGTTGTGTGGGACAACGCTGTGCCACGTTGTGAAGGTCTGTCCTCTCTCTAATAAATAGATTTCATAATTAACAAGTTTGCTTGTAACAAAAACAAAATTATATACTCCAACTCTGTTTGCACTTTACTGAACTTTTAGAAAGTTTGTTCAGTTATTAAGTACTTTAAGTGCATTCGGAGACAGACTAAAATGTTGGTGCAACTGAAATGTCAGTGGAATAAAAAGTCATAATCTATACTTTTGGAATGTGCTCAAGAAGTATTAACTGTCTGAATTCTTACAGACGAAAAACACATCCTCTTTTTTTAATGAAATGCATTGCTGTATACTACTAATCATTTGATGCCATTTATTGAGCAGTGCCTTTTATAGATGCCCTTCAGTACACTGTTAAAAGATGAGATCATCCACTTCAGCTGTTGAACACATGCAGCTTTTAGATTTAGCATTTTAGGAAAAAGACAGATTTTTTTTGTACATTACATTTTTTTGACGGAAGGTTTATACGTTAAAGTGTATAGCCGGGCTGAAATTGTGGACTGTTTGAAGGAAATAGTTTGTGTGAGCACTCCAGCCATCTCTTCCTTGGTTTTCACTTTTATTTTGCTCTTTTCATCTGGTTTCTTTCCATCTTTTTGGATTTCTGTGATTTACTGTTTATTTCTAGCATGTGAAAACCACAGAAAAAAATAGCGTTGGCCTTAAAATTTGGTAATTAAAAAATTGTAATCTTTTTTTTGTTTGTCATCTGCTCTTGTTCTTTAGCTCCATGTGGTGGAAACCTCAAGGCTTCTAGCGGCATCATTCTGTCCCCAGGCTGGCCTGAGCTTTATAAAGAGGCCCTCAATTGTGAGTGGATCATCGAGGCTCCGCCAGGATATCCTATTAAGATCATCTTTGACAAGTGCGTACAAGACTTCATTTTCTCTTTTTCTGAACTGTCATGTTGTTCTTAATAAGCCTCCCGGTTTCATTTTCCCCTCCTGTCTTTCATTCTACTGGTTATCATCATTTCATAAATAGGTCACTAGCGCACTGCAGATGTTCACTATAGACTTGGAATAAGAGTATCCGGCTATTCATTTCCCCAGCTATCACAAGGATTCATTCTGAATCAGTATACATATATTTTACCTCTGCTTATATAGAATGGCTTTATCCACAGTCATATGTGATTGTTGAACATTTATTTAACAAAGACTTGTAGATTAAATGCCCTTTACCTGCTTTTTTTGTTTGTTGTTTGGGTTTTTTATTTATTATTCTTTTTTTCGCGTGTTATTTTTGCATTGTTTTGTTTTTGTTCTTTGTTTATTGTTTTTTGTTGCTCTGTGTGTTTTTATTTATTTATTTATTTTACATTTTATTCATCATGCAGACTCTTTCATCCAAAGCAATTTACCAATGAGGAATTCAACAACAATTAATCTTTATTTGCTAATTAAAAATCTCAACGAGGCAAGTTTTAAACAGACAGGTAGGTAGGTAGATAGGTTATTTATTTATTTAATTAATTAATTAATTGCCAGATTGCATTGTTTTGTGTCATTATACACAGAGCCCCTAAAATGATTTTGTGGCTCATTTGGGATCTCCACGCTCGAGTCTTCTAGGATGTTCTAGAATGTCATTGTATAGTAGCAGTAAAATTTGTCTTCAACGACAGTACTGAAATACCCAAACTTGTTAATCAGAAAGGGGTGTCTGTATACATTTTAGCGTATGGCACGATGATACCAGACAGATTGACGTAGTCTCATCCACCGATTCTCCTGCTACATAACTGTTGTGTGTCAGCGCTCTCCTTCTACTGGTCCCTGCGGTTTCTTTATTTATTGTATATGTGTGCGTGTTTAGTATGAATGTTTGCATCTACCATCTGTTGTTGTTGGGAAAATTCTTTAAAGGTGAGGCCGGTGGGACAGTTGATGTTTTGACTGTGAATACAGAAAGCATCAGGGCTTTAGCGAGCCGCTGCTGCAGGAAACTCAAACAACACACATTGCTTTGGTTTTCAGTGTGAATGATGTGGTATCTCTATTCTAGCTGTAAATATGTGGTATCCTGCAGGAACACAGGCGAATAGGACTGTGATGAATCCATGTAGTCTCACTTTGTGGTGAAGCTGCCATGCTGATGCATAGCGCTGTTCTGATCCACAGGTTCCGGACAGAGGTTAACTACGATGTTCTCGAGGTACGGGACGGACGCTATCCTTCTTCCCCTCTGATTGGCAGTTACCAGGGTACACAGGTCCCTCAGTTCCTCATCAGCACATCCAGCTTCCTGTACCTGCTCTTCACCACCGACAAGAGTCACTCTGACATTGGCTTCCGTATCCGATATGAGAGTATGATGATCTACTATTGTATTTTGATCTGAAAAGAGCCATTTTTTGTAACATATTTATTTTATGTTGTAATTTAAAGTCTGTTCAAAGAATGTTTACAACAGACCTTATGTTACTAATTAAATCGGCTACAGATTAAACGGCTTTATCATCATTATAATTTATTATTACAGTTACTCAATGATATTCAGTAGTCTTAAATAACATACTTGGTTACAGAATGCACATGGTAAAATATCACAAAACTATTAATTGCATTTTTAAATGAAGAGACATGATAAGTGTGATTCATATTCAAAGTCTCCTACAATGCTCAGAATTTAGTCAAAGCATGCTAGTTAGATAAAGCTTGATATTATCTTCTCTCCAATGCATTTCATGGCTGCAATTACAAGGATCTGATAGCACAGATACCTGTGAATACTAGCAGCTATGAAGGCATAGCTATAATTAATAGCCACATGCAGTGATTTTAATCAGGTCCTGTAATAATGATATAATAGGATGGTGATTATGTTGTGAGATGATTTCAGTCATGCGCAAACACATGACACAAGCAACATTACAGTGTACATGCGTTCATATATGCGAGACTGCAGAATTAACTCTGTCAGCTCTGTTTTGTGAACTGAAAGAATGGCTGTTATGCTGGTATGACTCATGTTTGTTACCTTTTCTTGTTGTTTCTCTAAAAATCTCGATTCATCTTAAATTATTGAGTACATCAACTCAAGCAGAAAGTGCTGTCGAAGAATTGGTATTACTTCTGTCTACAAGAATAATAATTTTTGAATGATCTGAATAAGCAAAACATTCCATAAACTTAATCTGATTGGCATAATTAGAGATGCACCAATATTATAAGTCTGACTAATATAGATAAGATGATAAATGCTTAAAAGTTATGGCTGATAACTAATAAATTGACCATATTAAAATAATGTACTATGTTGTTTAAATAAGTTAAAAATAAAACATTAAAAACTAAAATCAGTAATTTTAAGTGTGGATTTATAGCAATATAATATACAACATGAAAAATGGATTTTGAGATTTGCAAGATTTACATTTATGAAGTGTTCTTAAATTATTGATGTTTTTAAACATTAAGCAAGATGACAGCAAAGGTAATCTAAACCTAAAAAGCAGGAAATGACTATTCACAATTTTATATACAGTCTGTAACTTTACAGTTTATAACTTCTGCCCTGAAAAGCCACCTGAGTGAATAATCATAGATTGTTTTCCATGTTAATGTTTGTTTATTTTCTCTTCAAGCCTTGCAGCTCCAGTCAGACCATTGCGTTGATCCTGGAATCCCAGTCAACGGCCAGCGGCACGGCAATGATTTCTATGTGGGGGCGCTGGTGACGTTCAGTTGCGAAGCAGGATACACCCTCAGTGACCATGAGCCTCTTGAGTGTGAACCTAACTTCCAATGGAGTCGCCCTCTGCCCAGCTGTGATGGTACGGTCCACTCTATACCTACTAAAATGGTCACCGCCTGGGAAAAGGACACATTTGAGATAGGACATTATTTTAAATGACATAATTGCTCCCAGACTGGAATGGTCTTTACGGTTTGAAGCTACCCTTTCTGCTCTCTTCACCTATTCCACAAGGCTTTGAATATTTAAGGCCATTATTGATTTGTCCCCTTGGGTAATGGTAGGAATTATTCACCTCCATATGTTGATGTCCTTCAGAAGGGCACTTTCTGTAAAATTTCTTTCAGTAGGATTGTGCTCAGTGTTTTGACAAATAGTCAAAATAGTCAAGTTTATCTTTTTCTCTTTCCTCTAGCTCTTTGTGGCGGGTTTATTCAGGGGAACAGCGGCACTATTCTGTCCCCTGGGTTCCCTGACTTCTACCCCCATAACCTCAACTGTACGTGGATGATTGAGACTTCACATGGTAAAGGTGAGGCCACTTTTTGAAGCTGGTTCTTTCTTTGACAGGTATAGACAGTCTTTTTAAATGAAACACAAACAATAATGTCTTTATGTCTTTAGTGAACACACATTATAAACAGCATGAGATTCAAAAAGTATGGATTTAATAACTGGTTGACTCTCTGGCAGCTGTAGCCTCCTCCAAATGGTTTTTGTAATTGTAGATCAGACCTGAACAACAGTCAGGAGAAATTTGCACCATTTCTCTTTACAGAATTGATTCAGTTCAACTATGGCATGAATCAATCTCTCATAAAATCATACCAAATCCGTTTTGAAGTCAGGACTACATAAATTTTTTCTGTCATTGATGACAAGCGGTTCAGGGCCAGAGGCATTAAAGGGATAGTTCACCCGAAAATGTTCTAAACCCGTAAGATCTTCAATCATCTTCGGAACACAAATTAAGATATTTTTGATGAAATCCGAGAGATTTCTGATTCTGACCCTCAATAGACAGCAATAGAACTACCACGTTCAAGGCCCAGAAAGGTAGTAAGGACATTGTTCAAATAGTCCATCAGTGGTTCGACCTTAATTTATGAAGCTACGAGAATACATTTTTGGGTGAACTAAACCCAACAAATCATGATGGACCACCATACTTTAATTTCAAAGTCTTCTTTTCACTCTTGTTTGACCTATCCACTGAGGAACTTTCACATGCTCTCGTGGACTTCAGAAACACGGCAATGTTTCTTCTTCCATTGTTTTTGTTTATCGTTTTATGCATCATAATCACCTTGATAGAAATGTTAGCATGTTCCAGATATTTCTGTAAGTCTTTAGCTGACACTCTAGGATTCTTCTTGCTAGACGCCCACTCAGGAAGAGAAGCCGAGCTCTTCTTGCCATCAACTGATAAACATCAAGGCTTTCAGAGACGCTTTTCGAACCTTTTCTAGCTTTATGCAAGTCAACAATCCTTAATCTTTGGCGTTCAGAGACCTCTTTTGTTTGGGATGCAGTTCACATGAGGCAGTGCTTCTTTTGAATAGAAAACTCCAAAATTGAGCATTTCTTTTTTTATATAGTACAGGGCAGCTTTGACTAACATCTTCAATCTCACCTAACTGATTGAACACAGCTGAAGCCAACTTTTGGAGAAATCATTAGCCTAGGGATTCATATGCTTTTTCCACCCTGCGCTGTGAGTGTTTACATGGTGTGTTCAGTACAGAGTCATTGTTTGTGCCTTTTGTCTGTTGTGATAATTTTAGCACCAGAAATCCGGTCAAATCTGAAGATTTGACATATGTCTTCCTGCAGTTATTTGTGACTGAAGCATTTGTGAACTCTTAAACAGTTTACGTATCTACATCCAGTGTTTTTCTCCTTCTCTCAATCTCCGCAGGTGTCCAGTTTATCTTTCACACCTTTCACTTGGAGAGTCCACACGACCACCTTTTAGTCACAGAAAATGGTAGTTTCTCTCAGCCCCTGTGGAGATTGACCGGGTCTACACTGCCACCCCTTCTCAGCGCTGGACTTTTTGGCAACTACACCGCTCAGATCCGTTTCCTCTCAGACTTCTCTGTGTCCTATGAGGGCTTTAACATCACTTTTTCAGGTAGAGACCTTTGTACAGTAGCTTAAACCACATGACATTTATAACAGAAGAAGCTACAAAATATCAATCCTCCTTCTGTTCCCTTCAGAATACGATCTGGAGCCTTGCGAAGATCCCGGCGTCCCCCCCTTCAGCACTCGTAAGGGGCTGCAATTCGGGGTGGGGGATGCTATTATCTTTTCCTGTTTTCCGGGGTACCGTCTCGAGGGGCCTGCGAGGGTGGTGTGTCTAGGGGGGCGTCGACGGGTTTGGAGTTCCCCTCTGCCAAGGTGTGTTGGTAGGTGGTCACATGCTTTTCATTTTGCTTTGTTTGCAAATTTTACCACATATTTCCCCTCATGTGCTCAGACATGCGTGCACATATGCTGATGTTAAAGCCTAAAGCAGCCCCCATTTCAGAGTTCTGCTCGATATGAGACGGGAAGAAAAAGGTTATGACTCACCATCTAGAAGAAAAATAAATAAAGAGCACCAGCTCCAAATTCTATCTAATGCTTAAGCAGCATTAATATAATGGTAGATATCAGCATATAAGTATCTTGGAGACCAGACTTCTTCATTTTAATATGTGCTGCAATGGCTTAGATGCTAAATTTAGAATGTAATTTTTTTTTACATTATGATTTTGACATTCCGGTTAAAGCAAGTAATTAGGTATTATGTATTTTCTGCAGCAGTATCTGGCTTATCCTTGCTTCATATTTGTTTACCAGTTTTGTGGAACTAGGTCAGCTCATTTGTAAACATATGTTTGTTTATTTGTCAATGTGCTTGTATTTAAACTTATTTAAATAAATAACGTTTGATTTACTTCACTTAAGGTCTGTTGGGTATGTCAGTTATTATTATTGAATTTATTTATTTTAAAAAAAAACATCATCCAGAAAACCCCCCAATATTTTTCTCAATAATGTTATTTGAGAAATATTATGTTGTTTCTAGGGATGCATGACATATCAGTTATTGGCTGATATTAGAGATTTTTATTTATTTTTCAGAATATTTAATTACCTCTTTTTTAGATTACCTTTGCACTCATTTAAAATTAATCTTTAAATACAACAGGTTAATAAATCTTAATTGTGATATTTAGAAATTCTCAAAATTGCGATGCAATGTCTAAATTCACGTGTAGCGTTTAAAACAATTAATGCATTGGTTATAATCCGTAATATCATAATAATGATTAACTTATAGGTATCGTCCAGAATTGCAATAGTGTTGCATCGGTTGTATTAAATAGTCGGTTGTATTAAATTATTAGCGTCTGAACAGACCTGTGATCCAGGCAGTGTTGTCATTGTCAAAAAGTTCAGTTTTGCTTCAGCTTTTAATTTGTGTAGTTCAATAACCTAGCATAAATTGACTTGCACTCATTCACAAACACACACCACCCCCTGACTGCCAGCATGAGTGTATAAAGTGTGCTTGTGTTTATGCTGAGATCATGGGTCATTTGTCAGAGGTCATTTGACTTCTTACTTCCCTTGCTGCAGCTGAATGTGGATCGTCTGTAACTGGGAAACAAGGAGTTTTACTCTCTCCCAACTACCCTGGTTACTACGGTAACAACCATGAGTGCATCTACTCCATCCAAACCCAACCCGGTAAAGGGATCCAGCTCCGAGCGCGGGATTTCCGCCTGGAGGAAGACGACATGCTTAAGGTCTTTGTGACATAGTGTGTATTTGTGCCTGTGTGTAATGTTGGTTTGTAAATTATTTGATGACTGTATGTGACTGTTTTGTGTGTGTTTCAGGTGTATGATGGTAGCAGTAACAGTGCCAGACTGCTGGGCATCTTCACAGGCACAGAGATGATGGATGTCACTCTAAACGGTACATCAAGCACTATGTGGCTGGAGTTCATTAGCAACAGTGACAATACCAGCAAAGGTTTTGAGCTGCACTTCTCCAGTGAGTAGCACACTGACTCCTTGCAGCCATTGCACAGCAGTACATGCATTTGTGTGTAGATAGATAGATAGACCGGTTTTGAAGGACACACTCTTTTTCCTGTCTTTTTTGCAGGTTTTGAGTTGGTGAAGTGTGAGGACCCAGGTGTGCCTCAGTATGGTTTTAAACGGGAGGACAAAGGTCACTTCGCAGGCAGCACAGTGTCATATAGCTGTGATCCTGGCTACACTTTAAAGGGCCCAGAGGTTTTGACATGTCTCAGAGGGGAGAGGAGAGCATGGGACAGCCCACTCCCACTGTGTGTCGGTAAGACGTTATTGAATACTCATTCACACTGCCTTATCTAAAAGAGCCTATACCTGTAGGGACAACATTTCTAATACGATATCTTTAAAAATGTTGATATTCAATACCGTTTTCGATACCATGGGGAAAAATTTACTTTTTTTTTAATTAAAAGATAAATATAGTAAGGCTAGAACTTGATATATTTTTTTT
This sequence comes from Sinocyclocheilus anophthalmus, assembly GCA_018155175.1. Lineage (NCBI taxonomy): Eukaryota > Metazoa > Chordata > Actinopteri > Cypriniformes > Cyprinidae > Sinocyclocheilus > Sinocyclocheilus anophthalmus. Next base: position 234,288 of record JADLZN010007870.1, on the reverse strand, counting down.
TACCAAAATAGGGTTGTGTGAGCATTATGGAATGCTGGAATATTGGAAGCCAGATGATGCCCTCACACAAATAATATAATTTATGACGTTCCAGGAAATCCTAATTACCTTATTTTATCACAAAGTTTAATTCTGCCACATGGTCTTGTATGATATACTCTTCATGAATTTGCTTCATGAAGAGTATATGCTCTTCAAGAACTTGCTTCATGAATATAATCCCCCAAAGCAGAGAGGGGTCGATTAATTCAAGCACTCCTCTTTTTTTCTCTTGTCTACATCTTCTTCCACCCACTCTTATACACAGCCTGGGTTCTCCTCAATATGAGTTTACCACAGACCCACTTTTCAAAGTGTTTGAATTATGATGTTTCCCCACCTGAGCCTATGGAGACCTTTAGGCAATATTGAAATGCCCATATTGAGAGGAGAAATGGAACTGTAAAGGCATGAGCAAATATTTTTCATCCGCCACAACAGGAAACTAACTCGTACTGTAGAAAACAGAGGGTGGACAGTGAGAAATGAGAAGTTGGTGAGAGTACGAGAAAGGAGGGAGGGGAGGACAGAGCAAAAGAGAATGAGAGAGCAAGAAATGTAGTTTTATGACTTACGAAGCAGGTCATCTCAGGAGTTGAAGAAGATGGGTTTGTTTCATCGTGATTTATGGCTCTGCTGTTCACTATGGGAACATTCGTCAGAACCAAATTCATATAAGATGAAAAAACTGCACAAAAAAAGAGTAAGAAAGACAGATGAAAATAAAGTAAAATAAAATAAATAAATATGCTAGATATAAACCTCAACATTTGAGATTAACACAAGAAAAAAAAACTGTAAGGGAAACAGGTCAATTTAGCTCAAAGGGAATCATTTAAGATTTTAAAGGGAACTCCACCAATAATATGTAAGGGAATTTGGACAGAATCACTGTTTTACGGCTGATCACTGAGACAGCGAGCGATTCAGTGAACGAGCCGTATGACATCAATTCTGCAATGGATATTTATATCCAAAATATTGTGAAAACACTATTAATTAGCACAGTAACAAGATCGGCAGTTTAAGACATTAACTTGTAAACACAAAACACAATATACTTCTCTTTTCAATATAAATAAAGCTTTATCGGATCAATCTAAGACACATAAACTAATCTAACACACGCATTCACACAAGTTGCAGAAAGAGAGAAAGTGAGGAAATAATTAGTTTAAGAGAATGAAAATGTGAAATCCCAAGTTTACAGCAATATGTGCAATTGCATAGATCTGAACAACCATCAATCACTTAATTAAACCTCGAATTGAGTTCCTCAATGAGGTTAAAATATATATTAAATGCACCAGTTCAGCTGGAGGTACTTGCGTTGCCTGTGTAAAGGGGTTCCCTTTGTTGTCAAAAGGGGGTTTCCCGAGGTTTCTGATTGGCTGGAGGTTCAGTCTTGGGAAGCCAGTGGTTGGGCGTTGGCTGGCGACGCAGAGCTGTGGTCTGCAGTTGAAGTTTAGACAGCACTCTTTCGGAGATGCGGCGTTAGGCAAAACTTAACTCAGAACACAAAACTCTCAACGGAAAATAAAATAAACTAAAGAAAAGAAATAGAAGTAAAGTTTGACGAGACCAGGTGGCGTTTCTCCTCATGGTTTTGGAGGAGATGGCGTGTAAGCCAGAGCACGCTCAAAACTAAAGAAGCATGACTAGAAGTGAAAAGCTAAAAGCCGCATGGCTAAAAGCTAGACACAAAAAGCTAAAAGCTAGACACAAAAAGTCAGACTCAAAAAAAAGAAAGCAACTAAGTTTGATGGTGTTTCTAGTATTTAAACCGGGCTGTTTAACACACCCCAAATGGTGCTTTGACCAATTAGATGTCGTCGTTGCTCGGGGTTTTGTATATCTACTCCCCATTCAATAAATCAACTGTTATCTCATTATTCACATGATCCGCGTTTTTCCTGCTCTGGTAGAGTATACATTTTGGACATGATTTCTTATAATAAGAATATGATACATTTGACAACGAAGTGATTAGAATAAACGTTTCAAGCATGAAGATTCAAACACACACATACTAAACATGAATAGCAATTCTTAAACTATTCAATAGTTATTCAAAATACATTCACAATAAATGATTAAGACCTGATAAGTCACATGTAGGTTGCATACATAATATGGAGATATATATATATAGCAACGATTAGTTGCTTGAGTCCTTTTAGTGTCATTTAGGTGCATGGAAAGGCAGTTTCCGTGCATTCTGTGGATGTAAGGATACGTTCTGTGAAGACCAGAGAGGTTAAAATGTCTGTAAGGAATTTTAGTCTGTTCTTTGTCGTGAGGTGGGGGGAAAAGTCAATCCGAAGCTTGTGATCACTATCACATGTTTCCATGAGACGGTCACGCTGTGCATCTCTTTTGACCATTATTCTTGATAACTTGCCCCAAAATTGACAATCTCCTTGGAATTGTCAATAAGTGTAATTTTGTTTAATTGTTGAAAATGTTCTGTGACAGAGGGTTTGCTTGCTTCAGGATGGTAATGCTCGGGTCTGATTTATGGACATCCTGTGTCTTGTTCTTTTTTTTTTTTTCTTGGACTCTGTGGAATGTTTGGAATCTCGTGCCCAAATCCATGTTTTTGACCAAATCTTAGATTGTCTGATTCGGTCTGATATCCTAAGAAACATACCAATACAAAAGTAGTGATTAAGAAAAAAATTCAATGCAATAAGATTCTCACACCACTTTATTTAAGTATTTATTTATTTTCCCTTTTCTCTTACTTTCTCTTTTGCATTCAACAATTCATTTTTTTTCTATGTGCACTACCAGCAGAAAAGATCAAAAGTGTCTCTGTGTCTATGATTACACCTTTCAGCATGTATAACAATGGCTTGCGAGGCTGAACTGTGCATTTGAACACATTGACTTGCGTGCTGTGACATGAATATCTCACATGACTACAAACACCAGCCACCATGTAATTTGTGTCATTGCTTGTCCGAGACTCAAGGAGAGATGTGTGTAGGGAAAGTGTCTGGAACAAATGTGTGAAATGCCCCTCCACTGGCTTGAATGATGTAAAATTGTACTTTGCTATACTTCAGTGCTGTTTTTGGAAAGTAGTCACTGTTTTACAGATTACTATTGATCAATACTTGTATTCTTAACATTTTGTACGGAGGGGAAAAATACTTTATTTCGTACTATTGCTTTTTTTTTCAAAGTTTCAAAGCTTCAGAATGTCCAATTTGTCCTTTCGAAATGGCATTGTCTACAATTAACTATATACAAATAAAGTAAAATGACAGTCTAAATAAAATATAAAATAAAATAAAAAATATTAAATGCATATGATATCAGATAATTATGAATTTAAAAATATCAAAAAACAGGTTCTGGGATATTAAAATTTCTAAATATTTTGTGTGGTAGAGCCAAATTGTTAAAACAGATTACTCCTCTGTTTTCATGAAAAGTTTAACATTTGTGAGTAAACCGGTTTGTTTTGCATTTTAATAAACTGACTAAATCGGTTGCTTTATAAAATGTATGCACTTTTGTTTAATTGCCCTGTGTTTTTTAAGCTATCTCTCTGGATACCTATCAAAACTCAAAAACATTATTAGTTGTATATGTACTGTATAAAGTATATTGTAAATATACTGTATATACACAGTCTATCGGGCAGCTCCTCATATATAATCCAATTATGCTTGAATGCATCAGGTTTGAATTAGATTTTGAAATCACATTTTCAATGTGGACTACAAATATGAATGAATGCCAATAACAAAAACATTTCAGGTCTCAGAATTTCCTCTGTATTCTGTATACAAACTGATCCAGTTCCAGTGTATATGTGTATGTATGAGTTTATGCTGTGTAAGGGCACACGCATTTGATCTCTGGGATGACAATGGCAGGGGTTGGATATAACACTCTGATGACTTCCTGATCCGTGAAACTGGAACTGTCACACGCTCTGGCCCCAACCTCCTGACAAACAAGTGATTTGTACCCCTGCTGCCCACCACCACTGCCCCAGTGTAAGATGGATAATCATGTCTGGGGCAGGACATATTACCAACACTATCAGTGATATTAGCCGAAGGAAATATGCCCTCCCCAGGGAAGGCTTAATCCTGGAGGTGATATACGGCCATATTATTCTGCTCATCACTCATAAAGCTCTGCTCAGTGCTGAGTGTATTCTTTTAAAGTGGAAAGTTATACGCGTCCCTGCCACCTGATGATGCATCACTGCACAGCACACCGTGTACCATCCTTGCTTCAGGGATTTAGATACGAATCCAGAATCCCTTACGGAAGCGGACATGTCACTTAAGGCACATTTATATTACTATATATTGATTTCCGTTTTCAAACTGTGAGACTTATGTTATACCAAGACCGGTAATCGTTTGTCCACATTGAAAATGTGATTTCAAAATCTAATTCAAACCTAATGTAAACTAAACAAGTATATCATATTATATTATTTAAAACATTTATTTATTTTAAATAAATATTTATTAAAATTGTACAATAAAAGCACTTTCACTAGTGGTCTCCGACTTTTGGACTCAGCTGTGTTTGTTTCATGTCTTTTTGTAGAAGATCTACGGTTTTGTGCTGCAGTGTTGTGAGCTGTCATTGAAGGATTGTGCCTTTGTTTATCTCTTTCTTCACCCAGCCGAGTGTGGAGGAACGATTAAAGATGAGCCCATGGGCCGGATTCTGTCTCCTGGTTACCCAGCGCCTTATGAGCACAACTTGCACTGTGTCTGGACCATTGAGGCGGCACTTGGAAGCACCATCGGGTGGGTATCTGCTTTTCCATTACCCTCCTTCTCACCATCTGTCTCTTCTGTTTTGCTTTTGATATCTTCATCTACCGCTAAATGTAACTTCCATCCAATATCTTCGACCTTGCTGTCGATCCCAAGCTCTAGAAACGTCCTTAATTGGGTCATTGGGTCATGAAAGAAGTACCGTTATGGTACTCCTTATATATATAGTACCATAGTGGGTGTTTACTATCTACTGTAAATGGAGACATTCCCGTAGACTTCTGTTGTTTTTATATACAGCTAGTTAATAATAACCCTAACTCATACCCGGACTTGCTGTGTTTTTACAAATGAGGACATCCGCAAAAGAAAGTTTTGCTAGATTTAGCTCACTTCTGGCTACACAGTTGTCCCCCAAATATGATTAAATAGGTACATACACACTTTGCATTGTATATAATATATCTATTTTTAATATATGTATAATACTATATATTAAAATAAAACACTAATATTTAACAATTTAACCAATTTGAACATTTTAAACAGCATGGCGTTTGACTGACATTTGACCATTCAGAAGAAGCAAGTTCTGGCATTTAACATTCATATATCAGAAGTCATAATCGAATGCTATTGATTAGACCATTACCTCGAAAGAGTAGCTGCCATTTTGTTTTGAAATGTCCAAATTTAGTTATTCCTGCATAATAACTGGTATTCATTTAGGTTATGATGACACAATGTCATTTATTAATATTCTATCAAGACATTTCTTGTTTACTTTCCAAATTGGAAAACAATGGAAGCCTCTTTCTGCCACTGAATAATAATAATAATAATAAAAGTTTACATCTCGCAAATCAGAATTTTTATTTTTATTTTCCCAGAATTGCTAGTTATAAAGTCTGAATTGTGGCCTGACTTTTTCCCCTCAAAACTGCACTTTGTAACTCACAATTGCAATTTTATATCTCACAATTCTGAGAAAATAAGTCAGAGTTGCAGAATAAAAACTCAGAATTTCAAGAACAAAAGTCAGAATTATGAGATATATACTCTCAATTACGAGGAAAAAGGTCAGAATTTGCAGTTAACTTTTAGTGTTTTTTTCCCCCTCGTGATGGAAACAAGCCTCCAGAAAACAAACCCATTTGTTCAAATGACTCGGTATGTCCATCCTTCTTATGCTGTGTCCCACCACTCTTGCCATACTCCGGCTAATTGGTTTGATGGTATATTTGTCAGCTCTCGCCTTGAGTGTAGATTGGCTGGCAAGCCAAGCTCTAGCTCCATGCATGCCAGTATTGTTCATCGTGCTGTCACAGTCAGCACGACTCAGAGAAGCTAGGAGGACATTAGCACTTTGGCAGTCCTACAGGCTGACCTCTTCCCTTCCCCAGCAAATCGCTCCCTTTCGCACTAATGAATGAACATGCCCCCTTGTTAATTGCCGCTCGTTTCGCCAGCGTAATTTTGCATGAAATCTCGCAGCCGAGCTCTGCCTAATTTGTCCGGCCCTTTAATTGTGCTGTTTATCAGATGCTTTCCCCGCCCTTAATCTAGACACGTTAAGAGCTCCCAGACACTGTTTTCTTGCTGTGTTAAAGTGGTTTGAAATTGACATTTGATTTGGTGTTGCTGAATTGAAGGCTTTGTAAGGTGCCTTGAAGATGTGAAGAGCTTAATCAAATTTGCCTTTTATCCTGTGTTCTTTGCGTCCATAAATAGTTGGAAATGAGCAATGAGGTGAGTGTAATTATATCATAAGGGTTATTGAGCGTCTAATATTGGTACACCCCTCCAGATACTTGCGCCAGACGAGCAGGCCACATGTAATAATTGAGGTCGCCTGTCTTTTTTTTGTAATTTAATACAGTATACAGTTTGATACTCAGATGTTGCCTGCTTAAAGCTTGTACTTAGTCAGTGTCATGTAAACATTGATGCAATCATGGCCATAAAAGGCCATGTGATTACAGTGTACTTAAGCACATTGTGAAGCAAAGTGCCTAAAACTCCTCCTAACCCCCAAAGCACTGTAACAATTAGCCTCTCATGGGTTATTATATATGAAACATTCATTCACATATATATTTAATGCATTTTAAAAGTTTGGGTCAGTCAGTCAGATTGATTGATTATTTATTTAAGTTCATTATGCTCACCAATACTGCATTTATTTGATCATAATAGTAATACTACTAAATAGTATTACAATTTAAAATAATGGTTTTATATAGTAATATATTTAAATAAAATAATAATAAAATAAACATAACATCACATGCACAGTCAGGTTTGCCTTTATTGGCTGACAGCCACATGCAGTACGACATGAAGACATCAGAAGTGTTTACCACTGAAATCTGTAAACACTAAAAGTAAACATAGCTGAGCTTGAGAGTGTTTACGTGTGTGTGAGTTATTAAAAATATTATGAGATGGAAGTCATGTTTCAATACTGTGAACCGTAAGCTGCAGAAAACTCCACACCTTCCTCTTCCCTTCTGATAAAATTATATAATTTTTAAAAAAGCCTGTTGGCGACAGTAAACAGCTGTTACAGTGTGTATTTGCATGTGATGTGCTGTTTATTCATGCATCTTTAGTACATGTATCTTTACATGAACACATATGAGTATTGCAGGTCAAATAATGAGGTTTTTATCCTCTTGCTCTACTGCATGTGTGTTTATTAGATCCCCTTCCACAGGCACAGGATAATTAATAGCTTGGGTTCCTTCCAGTCTCAGACCTAGTTCCCCACTGTAAGGTATGCACATGCATTTCTTTGATCTCATCTTGAGCAATCAATTATTCAAGATCATTTGCAATGCATTAGGATTGGGATGATGTCTTGCACTAATAGTAGGACTCTGTTAAGGCAGTATTCAGAATATGCTGTCCAAAAAGATGGAAGGGAGCTAGAGATGGTTTAAGCAGAGAGGACAGCTGTCCCTAGGGGTCAAGTAGTCCCTGCTATGACCAAAATGACAGCCCTGTATGACAGCCATTTTATGAAGTGTACAAAGAAGTTTCTTATGTTTAACAAGGCTGCATTTATTTGAATTAATAAATAAATCATGAAAAAAACAATAATGTTGAGAAATATTATTTCAATTTAATTATAATATAATTATAATTTTCGTCTCTTTTAGTTCAAGATGTAAAATTCTTAAAATTCTAATTTATTCTGTGTAGGGTCATTACTCCAGTCTTCAGTGTACATGATCCTTTAGAAATATTTGATTAATCAAAAGTTCAGAAGCACAGCTTTTATTTGAAATATAAATCTTTTGTAACATTATAAATGTCTTTATTGTCACTTTTGATCAATGTTACTGACAAAGCCTGCTGAAGTATTAATTTCTTTAAAAATAAACAAAAAAAACATACTGCCCCCAAATTTTTAAAAGGTAGTGTATGTATATATAAATAATTGTTTATTTTATTTACTTATTTATTTATTTTTAGATACAGTATATGTTTTATTTTATTTTTACTTTATACTTGAAAACAATTCTATAAATCTACAAATTAATTTTTTAACCTATTTTTTTGGCATGATGTCAAACTAAAATCGCTGTCGTTAAGCACCATCTGCAACACACTTTGGAGTGTACACTATATTTTTCAGCTAGATGGATTATTTTTAAATTGAATAGACCACAGTATAAACACCATATATCTTTATATAATGGGTGATACATTTGAACTGTCACAGGGTGTATTCTGTGATACCTCTCTGCCCCAGTTGTCCTGTCCTGGTAGACTTCCTTATCCAGAGGGGCTGATGGAAAAGTCTAACTGTGGAGACATAAAAGGATGAGTAAGGGTGGACTGGGATGTGTGTATGATGTGTCAGGATGCTGAGGGGGAGGGACACACTTTGGGGTTTCATGTGGCGGGGGTGCAGGCGATATGTCATCGTTCTTTCATCACAGACACTTCCCTACATCTGAGATGCCTTTGTTTGGCAAAGGTGATAATTACTTTCAGCAGCCACTTCACACACACACACACGCACGCACATAGAGACAGATATACTGCCTAGCCCCAAATGTTCTCATCCACGTGGGATTAGATATCGGTTAAGCCTGCTGTTCCAGAGCCGGTTTGGAACATTCGAGTTGAAGCTCAAAGGATCGTACTGTCACGCTCAAGGCTCATCTGCAGTCACGAAAGAAATTTGAGGAATTAACGGAAGCTGGGGTCCCTCTTCCCTCCTTCCCTATGCTGTTGTTTTATCAACCTCTTTTTCTCTTCCTCCAAAGCCTTCAAGTCATACATTAACTCTGTTCACTTCTCACTTCTGTCCCATCTTGTCAAAGTTTACTTTTTTTTTTAACTTCTCTTGTTCTATTCCTTTTTATTTCCACACTCTTCTCTATTTCTTTTCCTGCGGTCTGTTCTTACGTTTGCACCAGAAGTGACATCAACTCGATTGATGGCTGGTCTATTTTATTTTTATATTAATTTATTTTGATTATGGTGAATTAAAATGACTTGTGTTGCAGGGCTATTACATTATTTCTTAAATGTTCTTATTTTTTTCTTTTTTATTACATTTAGTTTATTGTTGTTGTTAGTTAGTTTTAGTTTTTATTTTCTACTTCTGATAAATAACACACGTTTCACTGAGAAACACAAGTTCCCTTTCAAGGGAACTTGAACTGCGTCCTCTAGGGGACGCTATGGGGAACGCCTCGTTGTGACGTTGTCTGAAGCACACATTCGCTGTGTCTCATTTAGAAGGCTGCACCCTCCGGAGGTCGCATTCGAAGGCTGCATACGTCATTGAGGCTCTCATTTCATAAAAGCAAGTAGGACACTCCGAATGCAACCTTCAAATGCGAAATTCTTTCACAGGATTTCGGAGGATGCACAAGGTGTATCCTTGCTGCTACAGATAACCCACAATTCTTTGCGTCGCCGTGAACAACCGTTGTTAATTTGAAAAATGCCGGCGCCGGCAGATGTAACGTACACACAAGCGCAGATGTGGTGTTTACAACTTACCTTAATTAGCCTCGGTAAAAACGGATAAACTTTGTTTTTAATATCCTCCTTCTTTTTTCTCTAATAGATGCCTGCTGTATGTATGCTGCAGCTCCTCAAACATTGAACAAAACAAAACAAGTAAAACCATTTTTTTTTTTTTAATTACTTTCCAAATTCAGAAATAATTTTCCTTCATTTAAGTAACGTTAGTGTGAGAGCGCAACCATGCTCTAAATGTGTTGGCATAGCAACATGATACTTCCGGTTTCCTTTTCCGCCAGTCCTACGAAGGCCGTCTCGTTTAATTCTAGGTTGAGGACACTTCGTATATGCATCCTACAGAGGATGCGACCTCCAGAGGATTCGACCTCCGGAGGGTGCAGCCTTCTAAATGAGACACAAGCTATTGACACAACAACACGTTGGCCGGCGGACAGCTATGAGTCCTACGGTGCGGACTATAGTTAAATAGGGCCCGGAAGAATAGTCATCCTTTCTTCGTCTGCATTGACTCTTTTGTTTGACGGGGCATTCCAGTGTAAGAGCGATCTTTGTCCTTTATCTCGGCGAAGCTAGCAAGGCATTTAAGAAGTGTGTGGATCTGTGTCTTCGTTATTTGACACCTGATGATACACATTCTTTGCGTCTTTTGTTTGGGTGAAGAGCATGCAAGCGATGTCCTCGAGGGGGCAATCTGCATTAACTGCGAGCGTTTTTCAATGAACTGTCAACTGTCATAGACTGTCAACCCTCTACATTGCGAGTAAATCACTCGCATATGCGACTAAATCTTCACTCTGGGCGACTAAATGATGTCTAATATTAGCCAATAGCTAATAAATTCTCAGATTTTACTCGACAGTGTGTGCAAGGCTGAGTATAAGTTTAGCACAGATATATTTTCACTCAAAGAACACTCTGACTGAGCGCTTCAGAATTTCACTCTCCGTCAAGCGATCTGATAATTTTCAGTTCATTTGAATGGATGCGCAACGCACCTGTGTTTGTACATTTGGCGTAACGTAAACTCTAGTGTAAAGGCGAACGACTCGCCGTCGCTTTCTCTCACACGCGCAAAGAGCGAGAGTCCTACATAACATGCAGAACTGATGCGCTACATGTAAACGATATACTTTGTTGTATTTTCCTGTAAAAAAATAACAGTTCCTTTGGAATTCTTCAACTTTTAAGAAATGCCGGGTTTTCCTGTAGTAGGCGGATAATGCACAAACGGCAATCTCATTGGCTGGCGCTCATCTATTATCGTCCCTGTTTTTATTTCAGCGAATCAGTTCGAGCGAACGCACACAACTGTTAATATTCATGAATTAATCCTTAGTTCTTTTTTGTATTGTTCTTATTCGTAGAATTCGTATAATAATAATAATAACAATAATGCTATTATCATCCGTATTATTGTTCGTTTTTTTTTCTGACAGGAATGACCAAAAAAAGCACAGCACAGTCAGAAGTCATGGTTACCAAGTTTATTCTAATTACTAAACTTTATTATTAAATAATACTGATTATCAAGTATAATTTGACGCTTGCGATGATTTAAGAGCTGTACTTTCCCGATTTAAAAAGCTGCTACCATTTTAAACTTATATATAGGTCTCTATTATAGTATAGTATTTCAGTCTGGAGAGTAAACAAAAAAAATTACTAGCCAACGGCGATTCAATTGCCAAGGTGTCCGTAGAGGGTTGACTGTATAAAAACAGTTCGTGCTGCACTGTATTTGTTTTGTCCTATCGTATCTATCATATGTTGTTGCCTTATTAAAAAATATGCTATACATTTAAAATAAATGTATTTTAATTTTGTAGTATATACTTATATATAAATACATTCATGAATGTTTTTAAAGAATGGATTTTATAATACAAATAGCAATGTGTAACATTTTACCATATGTAGTGCAACACTTTTATTTGTTCCCCACAAAATATTGTTTTTTCACTAAATGCTTGGATTTCTAAAATTATTGTGCACTGATTTTTCTAGAATAAATTTTGCTGCCGAATTATACACTAACCTAGTTTATGATAAATTTTTGTCATAGATTATAAATATACATAGGCCTATATTTTTTCATATTTATTTTATTTTTCTTTATAATGAATTAGTCTGTATTTAGTAGATTGTGAAAGAATGATTATTAGTTCCACACACATCATGTATAAATTCTAAATTTATTTAAATGAGGGAAAAAATGTCACTGGTATCGGAATCCGGTATCGACAATACGAACCTAAGGTATCGGGATCGGAGGCAAAAAAAAGGCGCGACGGAGCATCCCTAGTCGTATCCCTTAAAGAAACCTACTCCTGATCCAAGCCTTGAGCTCTACCCCGGGCCCAGGAGTTCTGGCTCTAACAGGTAAGTTTTTTTGGGGTATGTAGCTTAGGCTTTTGGCTGTAGGGGATAATGTCACTGACAGCTGTCTAACGTCAAAGGGGCAACTCCCATGGCAGTATGGTAGAGTTGGTACTTAGTGCTCGCCTTGGTGTTTGGCATGCACTCTCCTCAGCATGGCAGTGTGGGTATTCCATTCCCCATAGCGATCCCTAGAGGACGCAGTTCGAAGTTCCCCTGAAAGGGAACGTCTCAGGTTACTTACGTAACCATGGTTCCCTGAGTAGGGAATGAGACACTGCGTCCTCTAGGTTTCCTGTAATGCTTCGAATGCAAGCTTCAGACGAAGAAGCGGATGACGAGTTCTCCCGGCGCCTATTTATACTATAGTCGCACCGGTAGTGACATCATAGGCTGTCGCTGACCAACATGTTGTTGGTGTTTTTTGAATGTATGCTTCAGACACGGGTCACGACGAGGCGCTCCCCATAGGGACCCCTAGAGGACGCAGTGTCTCGTTCCCTACTCAGGGAACCATGGTTACATAAGTAACCTGAGACGTTTTGTCTTCTGAATTGTATGCCGCTGCTGGTATCTGTTTGGTTTCACTTCTATATTTATCTCATTGTGACAATAATGTAGGATGTGAACATGAATATCACATTGAGAAAGTTGTTGGCTTTGCAGTGGGGTATTTTGTTTTTAATTCATGTAATAGTTGTCTGGCTAATAGTTTTGGGAAAATAAAAATGTCTTGGCGTACGGGATGTTTAACATATTTAAGGACAGGGTTGCAGTCACACCACATGATACACAACTTCGAACACAACAACAAAACCATTGCAAATAATAGAGAACAGCAGATTTTGGCATTATTTATTCATGCTGTGATGCATGCTTGGAATAATAGTCCTGCCTTAAGCACCACAGACATCACTATGTGATTCTTTAGTAGCCTGATCAGCAAGATCGACCAGCTTAACCAGCCAAGATGCTAATGAACATCATTGTTATGTTGTTCCACCAGCTAGATCAGCATAAACCAGCCTGGACAAGCATGAAAGTTCTGTTTTGAGTATAGAAACTGCACACATCTGATCAATTGCTTTTTATCAGCTGGTTTGCACAGGCGCTGCGGAGAGAAAGACCCCCGAAGAGACTAGAGTTGATCAATCAATTAATGAGTCTAATTTTTAATGGGCTGTGAAATTGTGCCGTCTCGCATGCAGTGTCTCCTTGGTCATTACTCTCAATATACAAACTGTCAAAGTTTGAAACTCACAATTTTTCTAAAAGGTTAATGTACCCCAAAATCCAATACGCTGCTAAATGGAGGAAATGTGCTCACACGCACCTAAAATAATCTGAAGATAAACACCCGGATGGTTCTCCTACTGGCATTCTCCTGGGAGCACTTTGCAGGGGGGATGGCTGACAGCAGTGAAGGGAGGAGACCATGGATTGTGGGTAAAAAGGTAAAAAGTGCTGTGCACTTGTTTTTAAGGTGGCCAGGACCTCACATCTGCTGAATCAGACTGAGAACTGCTTCTTACATTTATCTAATCTGCCTAGACAGCAGATAAAGATAACTAATCATTAATGCATTAATGCCAGTTCCACCCACAATATTCTACTCTATATGGTGTTTTTTTTTTCTTCTTTTTCTTTTTAAGTTATGTAATTAATTGCAGTCTGTAATTAACTAAGTGTATTTATTTATTTATTCTGTGTTTTGCCAGACTTCCAAACAAATGCAGACTGACATGAATTTCTTGGCTCTTTTATGCTGGTTAGCAAAGCCGTACTGTTCATCAGTAGATGTTAACTAGTGAAAGATGGCAAGCATGACTAAGCATGTCAAAGCATGTAAGCATGCACAAGTTCATTGCCTGAGGATGTCTTGCTGATTTTGAAGATAGTTTTGAATCCTTATATGGACGCTAGCCAAGTTTGAGTCTTGATCGTGTGGCCTTGAACTGGAAACTTTGAGTTTCAGACTTTTCATTTCATTTGGAGCAACATGTATGATGCAAAAAAATTATTAATAATAATAATCACTTTCTCTCTATTTCAGTTCATTAAAATGGACAGCCTGGTTTTAGACAAGGTCATGGTCTTGGGCCTGACTCTGGCCATCAACTTATTCATATTAAAAAAAAAATAGATATATATATATCCGATAGATAACTACATATCGATAGATAGATATTAGTGGATGGAGCCATTCCACCGATTCGCTTGGTGGCCAATCGTCTTAACAGTGTGCCATCGGCTACAGTTGGCTTTATATTGCGACTGCCCAAAAAAAAAAAAAAAAAAAAAAAATCGTTTCTATCATCTTTGCATCGTAAAAACCGATTAATTATACAGAATTACTAGTGGATGCGCTCATACTTTTCATTCCTTTAGAAGTGCCAATAATTGTGACCAATATTTTATATGTAGATGTTTCTCCTGTCTATCGTTTTCTCTCACACCGCTGCTTGTGCTCGCGTGAATATGAGCTTCACACACCACGGAGCCCGAAGAAAAACTGGAAAGTCATGCAAACATATCAATTTTGCTGAGTGGGCGAGGTACGCGAGAGCAACAAGCACATCTGCGCGCATGCACACTAAACAGACAGAGCGAGGAGTGCAATAATTCTGAGTAAAATAAATTTTGCTAAAATATTTGTCCGAACTGTAAAGGTGTCTTTTGTAGACTTTGTGCAGATGCCGTGACCACCACATATAACAGTGTAATTTCTGCTTTGATAGTCGTAACTGGAATTGTCTATTGTAATAGGTAATCATATAAGCTAGCAGGCACAGTACTACTACAAGCTCAAATGATTTTAAGGGTTTTCTTATAGCATCATTTTCTTTTATTATTGTTTTCTGTTCATTTTTAAATTCATGATTTTAACTTTAATTTATTATTTTAATCTTTAAAAAGAGCAATTTTAGATTG
Organism: Sinocyclocheilus anophthalmus; assembly: GCA_018155175.1. NCBI lineage: Eukaryota > Metazoa > Chordata > Actinopteri > Cypriniformes > Cyprinidae > Sinocyclocheilus > Sinocyclocheilus anophthalmus. The sequence continues at coordinate 219,181 of JADLZN010007870.1, read as the reverse complement.
TACTTTTCTAATGTTCTGCTATCTGTTTCTACAACTATAAAACTATCCAAAGGTACAGCTGTATAAAACTCAGAGAGAACGGCCTGCATGCAAAACTTTAAAAAAATATATATATATATATAAAAATGTAAAATAATAGTATGTGAGACAGTGGTAATAGCATTGTGTTCCTATTGGTCAGTAGAGGAGCTTAGCTTAGCCTGACAGTTAGCCTGCTTTAGACCAGGTTCGTTTCCCAGCAAAGTTGCCACAGTGACTAAGCTTGATCTAGGCCTATGTGAAATTTGCTTTATGGAACCAAATCATCTGACAATGAGTCAGACTAACTGAAATAATCCTGGCTTATTTGGCTAACTTGTTTTATGAAACAGGCCTCGAGGTATTAAAAGTGATCATATTTTCTCCATTGCATCGAATCGCATTGTGCTGAATCGAATCGAATCGAAATCGGATCACACTGCATCGTAACAGGGGTGAATCGTATCGCATCGGTAGCTGCTTCATATGTATCTTTAGTGTATCGTATCGTTGGCTATTCATCGAGATGCGTATCATATCGGCCTGTATCATGAGATGCACATCCCTATATATATATATTTTTTTTTTATTTTATTTTTTTTACTTTTACTCCACAATCAAACCTCGTCCTCTTTTTCAAACAAATAGCTTTCATCCAAATGGCAGTCTTAACCATTTGGTATAATGGAGATGTCCTGCACAGATATGGCCATAAAGGTGCCCTTGAGCTGCTACAGTAGATGTTCTGTGCTGTGCTGCCATGAGAGATGAAAACCATCATTACAGTGATTGCAGGCCAGAACTGTATTGATATTCTGATGTCATTCTGTTTTCTTCTTCAGAATCTCCTTTTGACTTACAATAATCTAACCACAAGTGATGGCATCATTGTAATAGAGTGCAACAGTTGGGTTCCACAAGTAAAAATCCCTTTATTTACTCTTGTTTTTGGGAATTCTTTTTTTAAAACGATAATATATAAACTCTATAAGACAGACTTGATGTGAGTTAATCAATGCCGTTTGCTTTTATTTAAGCCATCAACGTGTTTTATTTTTGTTTGTTTATTATTCATTCATTCATTCTTTCTTTCTTTTTTATGATGTCATTATTATTATTTTTATTTTATGTATTACTTTTTTTTTTTTTTTTTTAATCCGTGTTTTAACAGTGAAATTCCTGGTAGAAAAAAAAACATCTTTTTAGATGTACTCATTCTCTAAACCATATGTCCACACATTATTTACAAAAATGCTGCATTATTCACTTGATTTCTCATCCAAACACACCAGATCCTTCGCTGGTTGCTTAATATTCAAAAAGTGACTGGAATGAGTTTAAGAAACTAATATTTTTCACCCAGCTCTCAAGGACTCTTATCATGGACATTTTCCCAAACACCTGCAAGTGCATCTCACGATCTTAACAATTGTTATATATTCATCTCATGCACAGATTACCGTCTTATTTATGTTAATATCTTGTTTTTTTATATCTTGCATGTTTTCAAATGTGCTTTTCATTATTTTCATTTATTTCCTTTTATCTTTCCCTTCTCTTTCCCTATCGTCCATGTAGATTTAGTTTTCCAATGACTTGTCTGGTTAAATGAATAAACAAATAAATGCATCCATAGACATGCATTGACACAGTGCACGTCTCTCCCTGTCTGCCAAGTCATTGCAGCAGGAACACGGGCGAGACTCCCGGGGTAGTGGTGCTGTTTGGTATTCATATGGCACAGCTCTCCTCTCCATTTGCCTCTCTTTCTCTCCTTCTCCCTCTCATTGGCACTTCCTTTGATATCTGATTGAACCACTTTGTTTCTTAAAGATGCATGCAACACTTTGCTTATTTCTTGTGGCCAAATGGTGCCTCTAGTTTATTTTGGAAGGACAAGAGTCTTGGCTCAGTCTTCTGCTTGTTTTTGAGTAAGAAGATGCTTTTGGAAAAAAAATAGAGTGAGTAAATCAGGCTGTGGATGACCTGTGTTGAGATGAAAGGTATTTTTTTCCATTTCTTTAGATGCAGTTGACCTCTACATACTGCGTGGTTTGAGGGGAACAAATCAAACCTTATGGGGTTTAGTCTTTCATCTCCCTCCACCTTCCCCTTTGTATTGAACATGCAAATCTGACAGACTGTAACCACCCACTCTCCTGCCAACGCTCCCCACAACCCTACCAACCGCCATCCCATCAGGGAGGATTACATGAAAGAGTTGTAGAGCAGTAGAAAGAGGAACAGGAAGGGATAGACGAAAGAGTAGAAAACACATTTCAGTAAATAAAAAATGAACATGAGGATTAGTTAACAGTGGCGGTGTATGGATTAGCTGTACTAGTATGATGCTTGTTCAGACAAGACCCTCATTCTCCGCTCAGTATTAGTACTTCAAGGCCTGGAACTAGGTTAATTAGCTAAACATCACAACCAGTGATGAGTTAGAGAAAACCTTTAATGTTAAAAATCGGATGCCCATTTTCCACAAGTTGGTATGATTCTGTAGTGTCTTCATGAAATGTCTGCAACATATTTTGGTTAAAATTCCTCAATGGTCGTGCTGCAGAGAAACTCCCCCATAACAGGATATTACCACCTCCATGCTTTACTTCAGGAATGCTGTTATTTGGATGGTGTGCTGTATTGGATTTCTGCCAGACATATTGTTTGGTGTTGAGGCCAAATAATTCAGTTTTAGTCTCATCTGCCTCAGAATCTTCAAGGTGTGTTTTGTCAAAGCTTAATCGTGACTGCATGTGGCCTTTCTTGAGGAGTGGCTTTTTTCTGGCAACCCTCCCATACAAGCCACATTTGTGGAGAATTTGTGATATTGTTGTCACATGCACACAATGACCACACTTAGACCTGTTTAAGTTTTCATGCTGCTTCAGTCTAGTTTAACCATAATAAAGTAGCCTGAGTCCACACAGAATCTATTCTATTCTGATTAAGAATTAAAGAGAATGTGTGAAGAGGAAGAAATTCCAAAGAGCAAAGTTCAACTGTGCACAGATCTTGCATTCTTAGCTAATCAACCTCAGAACCATTAAAAATGAACCATCAAAAATTTACACCAACATGAAAATTCAACTAAGTTGGTCATTTTTAGAGCAGAATAAAGACTTGAGACAGTGTTGTTTGAGTATTATTTATGTTAGTACTATTAATATTTTGAATGAGCTTTTGTTTAAATTTTTCAGGTTTTATTTAAATATTTAAGTTTAGTCATTTTGTTATGTGCTTGTGACATTTTGATTGATTCCATTATGCAATTTTTCCAATCTTCTGTTGTCCAAATTTGTTGAGCCCGTGTGAATTGTAACCTCAGTTTCCTGTTCTTAGCTGACAGGAGTGGCACCTAGTTTGGTCTTCTGCTGCCTTAGCCATCTGCTTCAAGGTTCGATGTGTTGTGCATTTAGAGATGCTCTTCTGCATACCCAGAGGCGGACAGTAACTAAGTACATTTACTTGAGTATTGCACTTAAGTACATTTTTGAGTATCGGTACTTTACTTGAGTATTATTTTTTCTGGGAACTTATGACTTTAACTTTACTACATTTAAAAGACAAATATTGTACTTTTCACTCCACTACATTTCTATCAAGGTCCTCGAAGTAGAAAGTCGTTACTATGTAGCAGCTTTGAAAGTCAGTGGGTGATTTTTTTTCTTCTCTAAAACATGACTTTCTTTTTTTCAGACAGTTTATCAGTTATCACTCTTGTAGGGCTACATGAAGTGATTTCCCAGCATCTTTTGAACACTGACCAATTGCAAATGTGATATTTATTTACAATAAATTCAATAAGAAGTAGTTAATATTGTGGTATATATTAGACACAATATTGCCTGATTTTGCAAAATTGTGTTAACGAAAATATTACCTATAAGCCACAGAAGAACTGTTGTGCATCTCCTAATAAAACACAATAGGTGTTTGACTGAAGCGGCACTGCACAGACCATTCTGTGTATGACATCAAAGTACAGCGAGAGAAAGCCGCTTTTTAAAAAAAAATGTTTTGATTCAAAGGTCTTGTTTTTTTGTTAAAGCAGTGTTGCTGTTGTAAAAGTTATACAGCTACAGTTGTGTTGCTGGGTTTTAAATATCACTCTGTATTTACAGGATTTCACTGTCCACTCTGTTCAAATGTGGATGAATGGCTACAAATAGATGTGTGCGCACACTGTCAGAGCTTTGTGAGATCACTACCATCCTGCTTTTGTGGGGGGGGTAGGGGTGTTAAATATTTATTTATTTTCCTCATAGTTTTTAACATTCTTAAAGCTCTTTATTCCAAATATACTACAAGCTAGTCAGTAGGTGTAATGTATTCTAAGTTGCATCAGAAGTTTTGCAAGTATTACGTACAACAATAAAACATGTTCATTGTACACAATATAAAACAGTGTGTTGACATAAAAAATGAAATTTACTTTTGGTACTTAAGTACTTTTTAAAAGCCAGTACTTCTGTACTTTTATATTAAAGGGGTGGTTTAGTGTTTTTTTTTTATAGCTGATTGTGTTTATGGGATCAGTCTAACATGTTAATACTTCATATTTGTTAAAAACCGCTCTGTCCCTTCTCTGAGAAACGTGCTGATCATTTCCTTTTTTTATGAAGCCCCTCCCTCAGAAATGCACGATGGGCTCTGATTGGTTAGCTAGTCCATTGTGTTGTGATTGGCTAAACCGCCTCTGGCGTGCGTCTAAACGTCCCGCCCCTCAACATAGGGGCATGTGCTCCGGTTGTATTGTAAACAATGGCGTCATTAATATTGCTTGTCATTTTGAGCCTGATTGAGAAGCAGAGGATATTTTTGAAGAGGATCGTGCAGAACCTGTGTAAGCACTGCTTTTAATGGTAGGCCTAAGATTTTTGTTTGTTGTTGTCTCATACTTTTAGATACGCTGTTATTTGTAAATTCTACTGCTTCTGTTAGCTTTTAATATAACGTATGGTTTTAATCTGATTAAAGCTTTAATACAGTACGGCAACTGCACTCGCGTCCATGTTTAACGCTTCTCATAAATATAGAGCACTTTTAAAAATAAAGGTGCTTCACAATGCCATAGAAAAACCTTTTTTGTCTAAATGGTTCCATAAAGAACCTGTAACATCTGAAGAACCTTTCTGTTTCACAAGGTTTTTGGGGTGAAAGAAGGTTCTTCAGATTATAAAAAGTAAGAAAGAGATGGTTCTTTAAAGAACCTTTGACTGAATGGTTCTTTCTGGAACCAAAAATGGTTCTCTATGGCATCGCTTGAAGAACCTTTAAAGCACCTTTATTTTTAAGAGTGAATGGGAAAATCAAGTGTATTCCTGAGCTGATGATCTGAATGAGAGAGAGAGAGAGAGAAAGAGTGTGGTACAGATCAGGGCGAGGCCAGGAACATGATTGAGAACCGCTGCTTTAGAACATTGCTTTTGAAACTTGTGAATCCATTAGAATCGTTAGAAGACATAATCGTGATTCATATATGAATAGATTTTTACGTTCTAGTTTTCTCTTCCTCTTCTCTAACGCAGCGCAGCATGGCCTCGCCCCCTTAGCTGCCTTTTCCCGAGGGCGGGGTTTATCAGGATTTGTGATGTCACGAACCCGGGAAGTAACTCATTGTAGTCCCTTACCAGTAATTTTTGTAGGCATTAAACTGCCAGAATTTTAAAAGACGGTATCTCCGTTTGCATTGAACTTTCAGCTTTGTAACTTTGCAGATATTGTTTATGCTCAACCAGCAACATTACACACTAACTATGTTAAAAAAGTGAAATCGCAATCAACCACCACTTTAAGTCAAGCAATTGTTTATTCATTTTACTTGTAATGGAGTAATATTTGACCAGCAGTATCTGTACTTTCACTCAAGTAATGGAATTGAGGACTTTGTCCTCCTCTGTGCATACCTCGGTTGTAACAGGTGATTAATTGAGTTACTGTTGCATGTCTATCAGCTCAAACCAGTCTGCCCATACGCCTCTGACCTCTGGCATCAACAGGGCATTTTCACTCACAGAACTGCGGCTTTCTGTATATTTTAATTTTTAATTTTTTTGGACTATACTCTGTAAACCCTAGAGATGGTTGTGCATGAAAATCCCAGTAAATTAGCAGTTTCTGAAATACTCAGACCAGCCTGTCTGGTACCAAGAACCATGCCATGTTCAAAGTCACTTAAATCACCTTTCTACCCCATTCTGATGCTCGGTTTGGATTTCAGCAGATTGTCTTGACCATGTCTTCCTTGTGACTGGATAATTAGATATTTGTGTCAACAAGCAGTTGAACTGGTGCATCTAATATAGTGTTTGTAAAAGGGATTCTGGAAGAAGTGAACGTATTCAGACTGGTTTATGATGGTTAGTGGTGGTTTGATGCTACATTAGCTCATTGACGGAAACTCCTGATGAAGCTTGGTGGTGACACCAATAAACCAACATTCAAAACACAACATAAGCTGGTAACCAGCAACTACGCGTAACACCTGCTTAAGCGTCTTGCAGGCAAAAAGGAAGCTGGCTGACATTAAGGGAATAGATGCATCATTGTGTGACTGCTTCCCCTTGAGAAACCAGCCACCACTTGCATAGATTAGCGCTTTATCATTAGCATGACACAGATCCGTCCTGTCGGCGGTGATGCGATGGATGATGGAGTCTGAGGGGGTTTCTGAAGTGCTCATTTCCTCACAGAAAGCAGCAATATATGTGTGGTAAAACGTTGTATTGCCAAATGGGTGGAGGGAATGGAATAATTTGGTTCTTTATCAGATTTGTAATAGCACTCTGGCTGTAGGCTGATTAATCTCATTTAGAATTTCTGGATTGAATAATGTTTTTCTTCCTTTTTATCTCTCTCTCTCTCTCTCTGTCTCTCTGTCTCTCTGTCTCTGTCTCTGTCTCTCTCTGACTGCGATGTTATCGCTGGAGGTTGCTACGTCCCTGTATTGTTGATCGCTAGTGTTGATTTCATTGTATATTGACAATTAATAGGAAATACCGTCACAATCTACTATTGGGTAAGTATATGTAACAAATCACGTAAAAATGTATAATCTTTTATTAGAAAATTAAACAACATTTTCTCAAACTTTGATAATTGTCTTAATCTTTTAAACAACTAAGATCTACATTTTATAAAAATCACCTATCAATTTCAGTGAGTAAAGAACAAATGTATACTCACCTGCGTTATGTATTAATTAAGTATGTTACTGTCTCTGACAGACAGCATGTTGAAGCTGCTTAGGGTGCCATTTTCTCCTTCTCTGAAAGGATAGAAGGAAAATGGATGGGGTAAAATACAGTCCAATTCTTGAGGAAAATCTGCTGCCCTTTGCCAGAAAGTTGTCACTGGGAACAAGTAAAAAAAAAAAACCAAAAGGGTTTACCTTTCCATCCAACATGACATGACCCACGCAACAGCACAACTGAACACAGTGGTTGAAGGAGAAAAAGGTGAATGTCCTTGCATGGCCTAATCAGAGCCCAGACTTAAACCCCATTGAAAATCTGTGGAATGACTTGAAGACTGCAGTCCACAAACAGTCACCATCAAATTGAACTGATTCGAGTTAAAGAGTTAAACAAATTTAACTCTTCTGCAAAGAAGAGTGAGCAAATATTGCAAAGTCTAGATGTGCAAAGTTAGTAGAGACATGTTGATGTTTTACCTTTCACTTGGATGTTATAAGCTGCACTGAGTAAATACAGTGAAGTGACGTGTGGTCAAGTATGGTGACCCATACTCAGAATTTGTGCTCTGCATTTGACCCATCCAAGTGCACACACACACCGTGAACACACACCCGTAGCAGTGGGCAGCCATGTGCTGTGGCTCCCGGGGAGCAGTTGGGGGTTCGGTGCCTTGCTCAAGGGTCTCACCTCAGTCGTGGTATTGAGAGTGGAAGATAACGCTGGTTATTCAGTCACCCCACCGACAATTCCTGCCGGACCTGAGACGCAAACCTTTTGGTTACAAGTCTCTCTCTAACCACAACTGCCCCATCTCTAACCACGACTGCCCTGACAGCTGGATAAAATAAAAACTTTGTCTGTCTTCATTTCAGTCTGCAAAGCAACAAAATGTGATTATTTTAAAGAAGGGGGTTATCTTTATATATTTTATATATCTAACTAAATTAGATTATTTTCTATATCCACTGTAAATGGTTCATGGGGTGCATGTTTGTTTTCTTGAAATAAGTATCTAACATGGCTTTTGAGTCTTCAATCCTTTGCATACTGCCCCTGAAGTCATCCATGTGTAAAAGGCCGGTGAACCATGAGGGATGGGGTCAGCTTTTACACATGATCTCTTTTCATTGCTCATTTAGCATAGAACGGTGGTAATTCATGGAATTGCTGTGTACTTGTGCTAATGTATTACTCGTGTTTTTTTTCTTCTTTTTTGATTCTGCGTTAATGAAGCATAGTATGTGTTAATGAGCTTTTGTGTTTTTGTATGTGTGACAAGGTCTCTGCCGCCTCCTTGGTTAAGGGCTTTTACTTCAGTTTCTTGAAAGCAGGCTCCTGGCATCATCTACATAATTTCCTTCAAATTGCTAACTGTTTGATGGATTTAACTCTTACAACTTGTTCCAGTCATGCCAAAAATGGTTTATAGGAACTTACTTATTTTAAGTTTTGCTTAAAATGTTTGTTTTGTTCTACAGATTTAGTTTTACCTGGATGCTTTTTTTTTTCTTTTATCTTATTTTTTTAATTTAATTATTTTTATTTTTTTTGTCTTGCCAGTGTTCTTTAAAGCATTTTGAGAATGGTACAGATGCAACTCTTATGGTTATATACATACACACACACACACACACACACACACACACACACACATCTATATATATATATATGTTTGTTTGTTTGTTTTCTTTCCATTTCTTGTTTTAGTTTGTACTTCGTCAAGGTGGTACCATGATAATGTGGTAAACATCGATTTTGAGCTTTACTCAACTCGTTGTGATTCATAAGAACGTTTTGAATTTATCACTGAACAAAGAAGGTTCCCCAGATTGCTCTTCACACAAATGCCTAGAAAATTATTTGGGACAAATGTACCTCCATTTTTAAAGATTACTGTCAGGAAAGTGACCTACTTCTGAAAAGTGTTTGGTTTTATGATAACGAGCTTGTGGTCTAAACACTTGGGGTTTTTATCCCCAAATCTAACCATTGCTGTCCATTTCTTTAAAAAGTATTGAACCGATTCTGACCTCAATGCACTAGACTGTTCTCAAGAGGTGAGAAAAATCTGTTTTCCTAATGTCCTCTTATTACCGGCAGTGACAATGTAGAGAGCCAGACTTTTTCTGTAGAGGCAATATGTTATAATTATCTGTAGAGAACACTTTGTCAGTTATGTATGCAGTACCTTGTGCATTAGTAAAGTAATCTGGTTCTGGCATTTAGGTTGCAGAAAACAAGCACATTTCTCTCAGATTGGAAGTGGCATGTCTCATTTATGGCATTACTTTATGGCTCGTTTGGCTCTCAGCGAAGGCGGTCGCATTTTCTCCCCGTCTCCTCCCCGTTACCTTCCCTGCTTTTGCTCCTCTCGTCTTGTCTACTGTCTTGATTTTGAGAGACTCTCTCCGCACTGCTCTCCAGACTAAAAAATCATGGATTTGATCAACTGGTCTCTCAACGAAATTGACACCATCTTCTCGACAAGAAGCTTGGGTTCGGGGGAACCCTGACTGCCCTGACGGAGCGTAATCGCAGCAGCTGGCTACCGATGGACGGTGGGAAAGGTGGCGGGTCGTGTGTTAGCGGGCTCTTTCCGGAGGCATTGGAAGATATCTACCTAGTCGGAACCATGATAACAGGTCTTATGCTGATTGGATTAGGCATTGCCCTGTGTAGGTCACCCGCAATAATTTAGCTCAAAGGGAATCATTTAAGATTTTAAAGGGAACTCCACCATTAATATGTAAGGGAATTAGGACAGAATCACTGTTTTACGGCGGATCACTGAGACGGCCAGCGAGTCAGTGAGCGAGCCGTATGACATCAATTCTGCAATGGATATTTATATCCAAAATATAGTGAAAACACTATTAATTAGCACATGTAACAAGATCGGCAGATTAAGACATTAACTTGTGAGCACAAAAACACAAGATACTTCTCTTTTCAATATAATTAAGGCTTTATTGGATAAATCTAAGAAATATAAACTAATCTAACACATGAACACAACCATTCACACAAGTTGCAGAAAGAGAGAGAGTGAGGAAATAATTAAAGAGAATGAAAATGTGAAATCCCAAGTTTACAGCAATATGTGCAATTGCATAGACCTAAACAACCATCAATCACTTAATTAACCCTTGCATTGAGTTTGCTCAATGAGGTTCAAGTTTATATTAAATGCACCAGTTCAGCTAGAGGTATCTGGAGGTACTTGCTTTCCTGTGTTGCGGGGTTTCCTTCTTTGTCTGGTTGCCGAAAGGGGTTTCCCTCTTTTCTGATTGGCTGGAGGTTCAGTCTTGGGAAGCCAGTGGTTGGGCGTTGTCTGGCGACGCGGAGCTGTGGTCTGCATTTGAAGGGTAGACAGCACTCTTCTGGGAGATGTGGCGTTCGGCTTAACTCAGAACACGAAACTCTCAACGGAAAATAAAATAAACTAAAGAAATAGAAATAGATGTAAAGTTTGATGAGACCAGGTGGCGTTTCTCCTCATGGTTTCGGAGGAGCTGGCGTGTAAGCCAGAGCACGCTCAAAACTAAAGAAGCATGATTAAAAGCATAGCTCAAAGCTATCCCTAAGAAGAGGAGAGTAAGAAGGGGGTTGAAGAAGAGAACCAAGAGCGAAGAGCTAAGAGAGTGATTTGATGGTGTTTCTAGTTTTTAAACCGGGCTGTTTAACACACCCCAAATGGTGCTTTGACCAATTAGATCTCGTCTTTGCTCGGGGTGTTGCGATGTTTCTCCTTCCCATTCATAAATCGACTGTTATCTCATCATTCACATGATCTGCGTTTTCCCGCTCTGGTAGGAGTATACATTTTGGACATGATTTCTTATAATAAGAGTACGATACATTTGACAACGAATTGATTGGAAGAAACGTTTCAAGCATGAATTCTCAAACACACACATACCAAACATGAAGACGAACCCTTAAGCTATTCAATAGTTATTTCAACTACCTTCACATAAACATTACGACCTGATAAGTGCACATGTGGGTTACATAGAAACTTATTATTTGCTCAGGTCCTTTTTAGTGTCATTTAGATGCATATGTCACATGGAATGAAGTTTCCGCTTTGGCATTCTGTGGACGTACTATCGTTCGTGTGAAGACCAGGGGTTAGAGGTCTCTCATAGGAACTTTCAGTCTGTTCATGTCTCGTGAGGTGGAGGGACATTCATCCGAAGCTTGTGATACTGTCCCCACATGTTTTCCATGTGAGCCGGTCACGCTGATGCATCTCTTTTGATCCCATTATTCTTGATAACCTTATCCACCAAAATTGACAATCTCCTGGGACTTGTCAATGTGTTCTTTTGTGTTAATATTGAAAACTGTTCTGTGACAGGGGTTTAGGCTTGCTTCAGAAGGGCTAATGCCTGATTTATGACATCCTGTTGTCAGGGGCCTCTGTGGAATTTTTGTGACTCCTCGTGTTTGACCAAATCTTAGATTGTCTGATATCCTACACCTGTTTATCGAGAATTCAGAACAACGGTACCGAACGCTTCACAAGGCCTTGCCGTCATGATTGCAGCAGGGGCAGAGAGGTCAGCTCTGAGCTGGAATATTAACCGCAAAATGGATACCATCACGGAGAGCTCACTGCTTTTGCAAAGGCAAATGATCGATTATTCGAGACGCAGGAATGACAAAAGAGAGTAGTCGTGTAAACTGGAATGTGGCTACTTGCCCCAAGACCAAACAATCCCAATCTTATCTGCTTTCGGCTCCCCTCAACCAGCACTGGCCTCAGCCAAGGCCGCTGTTGGAACAACTACTCCCCCGAGAGAGCACTGCAGTGAGACGCTCTTGTGTTCCTCCCCCGCCCCCCCCATCCCTCGCCTTCGCCGCTTTGTTCCGCCAGTCTGACAAGCGGGTCTGCGATCAGCGCCGAGAATGGCTGCAGGACCGGATGGCTGCTTGCCTGTGCTGGGTTACCTCCACCCCCCTCTCCCCCTACCCTGTTGCAAGTCGTGTGTCTCACGCTGTATTGATGTGCTTATGTTGCTGAGGTGTTTTTTTTCCTGTTCCCACACTGTGCTCCCCCTAGGAGCATAGTCTGGGGTCTGTTTTTTTTATCTCCTCCCCTCCCTCATGTTATGCTGTATTTCTTTCTTAAATTCCCTGTCCTCCTGTCCTATCTACCCCCTTGTCATATTGTATGTATGGACAGGTGGATGGCTAATTTCGCTGGTACATGTGACCAGTGACAATAAAGGGCTACAATACAAAACTTTAAAAGTCCTTATTGAATTTATTTTTTTCTCAAAGGTTAATGACTTACAGTAAATGCTAAATTTTCCACAGTATAACTTAAAAAGAGATTGTCTCTCATTCATTAATATTCTTGTTTATATTTAATATCTGAAAATGAATGTCAATCTACTAATTTTCACTTATTTTTTACCTTTTTCCCCCTTGATCTTTTCTCTGTCTGTCTCCTTTAAGATCCTTCTGATATTATACACTATCCACATGCTAATTTCCTGTCTCGCAACTCCAAATTGACCGTATCTCTCTTCGAACAAATTATTATTATATAACTAGTGAAAACCTGTGAAAATGTACAAATTAACACAGTGTTAATTTGTGTTACTTCTCTTTCCCCTTGGTGCTATATACTGTAGATTGCTTTTTTCTCTCTTTTCTTTCCTCCCTTCTGACTTACCTTATTTAATCTAAACACAATAACTGACAAATACATATCATGCTGGCTTGTGTAACTCCACAGGTTGCATTTCCTGGTCTTCCACACAGAAGAGGTGCATGATGTTTTGCGGATCTGGGATGGGCCTCAGGACGGAGGTGTTCTGCTGAGAGAGCTGAGTGGCTCTACACTTCCTCCAGACCTCCACAGCACCTTCAACTCTGTCAGTCTGCAGTTTACAACTGACTTCTTCACCAGCAAGCAGGGTTTCACTCTGCAGTTCTCGGGTATGTGTTTTACTCACACTCCATTCACTCTCAATCCACTTCACAGCTCCACACTTTCACCAGCGATCAGCGTGGATGGTTCGATTGCAGAATTCACAATCCTTGTAGATGCTTTAAGGGGTGAATAGTTTATTCCCTCACAAAATATAAGTGCATTTTGTTTATTTTGCTCTTTTGCATTGAATCAAAAGCCTTCGCTATTTGATTTGGTTCAAGGCTTGAACGTCTTTTATTTATTTATTTATTTATCTATTTAGTTGTAGACACATTCTCATCCAGGGTTGCTGATTTTATGCGAAAACTGAAATATTGCTACAAATTGTAGATAAAATGGGGTTTCCATCCCTTGTATTCCAAGCCACTTTGGCTCTTTGGTAACACTTTAGTTTAGGGACCAATTCTCACTGTTAACTAGTTGCTTATTAGCATGCATATTACTAGCATTTTGGCTGCATTAGTACTTATAAAGTACATACAGTATTAATGCCTTATTCTGCATGACCATATTTTAGGTCCCTTAATCCTACCCCATACCTAACTATTATTATATTGTGGCTATTATTGTATCGGGGAAGCTGTGGCCTAATGGTTAGAGAGTCAGACTTGTAACCCAAAGGTCACGGGTTCGAGTCTTGTGCAAACCACAAATTCCAAGAATGGGACACCATACTTGGCTACACGTCACTTTCACTTTCATTAGCAGCAAATTAGGAGTTTATTGAGGCAAAAGTCATTGTTTAATAGTTAGCTAATAGTGAGAATTGGTCCCCAAACTAAAGTGTGACTGGCTATTTTATTAAATGTAATATATTTCTTACTGTTTTGAGCTCGCAGACAAAATGTTAATTATGTGAACAATTGGTCGACAATTCTGTGAGTCAGTAGTAGCCAATCATCCGAGCAAATTAATCCGTAACATGAGGCCTTAAGGCAAGTTGCATGATATTTTTGGTTCGCATCTAGAAATGTATTGAGTAAATGTGCTTCCATGTTCCATCCCACTTTCCATCCAGCCCCATCCTGAAACTCATAACATTTTTGATAAAAACCTTACTAGTGGGAGATGAATGACAACAGAGAAGCACCATCTTAGAGCTTCTCCTAAAGCCAACGACAGCACCCACCATGCAGCACGACCTTACAGATGCAACCTCTCCACTGACAATAAATGAAACCCGTTAAGCCAAGGTTTATGTGCTTCTGTCTGCTGTCAGCTTGTAACCAGGGTAACCATCCCCGCCCACCTCCATCAGCCATCACTCCAACCACAGTGTCCTGATTTCTTGTGTGATATCTAGACTCAAAAAAGAAATTAAATGTTTTACATAAAAAGTGAAAATAAATATGTCATTACACATCAATGCCATGATATTTCTGTTCCAAAGCCTCACATTTTACTTTTAAAACAGCCCATCTGGGTTAAAGCATCTTTGAGAGAGTGCCACAGAGATGCAGGTGTCTAGATAAATAAATGAACGTTTGTAGAAGCATGCAGACTAGAGCTGTCATTTGGGTGCTACAGACTCAGTGGCTCAAACTGTGTAGGTAGTATGCAGGCTTACAGCAGTTATTATGGATGTTTGTAATGCTTGGTAGGTCAGTACCCCAAACCAGCAGATAACTTAGATTGGTTACTCATGAACAACAGACTTTCTAGTTCTTAGTCTAAGGACAGTGGTTGGCCTTGACAATGGGAGGCTTTCGAGTTAAAAAGGTTGAGAACCATTGGTCTATATTGAGACAATGGGATCCATTGATTATGTTAAGGTTGCTAACTGGATGTTTTCCTTTCTGCAGTTTCAACTGCCACTTCCTGTAATGATCCTGGCATTCCAACAAATGGCACCCGCATAGGAGACAGCAGAGAGCCAGGGGATCATGTGCTGTTCCAGTGCGATCCCGGATACCTCCTACAGGGGGCGACCAAAATCACCTGTACCGAGATCAACAACCGTTTCTTCTGGCAGCCTGATCCACCCACCTGTTCTGGTAAGAGCATGCCAAATTAAGAAATGTAAATGCTCCCTTCCTCAACCAACACTTCCACAGTGATCCCTCCATCTTTACACTTTATTTTTAATGTAAGAGCAGGCATTTTTATCTTGAATGTGCATGGCTTCTGATGTCATATGCTTCCAGTATTTTTTTGCTGTAGAAAGCATGTAGTTATGATCTTATGCTGCTTCATGGTGCAAACTGGTATTTGTTATCATATTAATTTAATTTATTATTTTAAATAACTATTGTAATCACAATCAGTTTTTTTTTTTATGTTTTTTGCACAAATAGTTTCACCATTTACTGCACTGTTAATTCTCTAGTAATTTACTGATAGCATCCAAATTAATCACAAGACTCCCACATTCACAGGAAATAGCTTACTTCCTGAAGAAATAAGGTGGATACTCTGTCCCATCAGTTTCACATAAAGAAATACATAAAATTGATCAGTATCACACAAGCAAAAGTGCAACTAGAATGAATTTTGACAGAGTTTTGGTTTTGCTAATGGCTAATAATGCTAATATACCGTTGACATCAAAACTGCAGAAAACCCTAAACATTCTGAAAACTCATGTAAGCACACTTTATATAATGAGCTCAACACTCAATGATGCAATTCATATTGAAATAATTTTCAGTTTCCTTTGTTCAAGGCCTAGTTCCATCTATTCCATATACCATATACCATCTATTCTCTTACAGCAGCTACATTATAAAGATTTCATCACACTACTTCCCAGAAAATGATTTTTGTGGACATTAGGGGCAGCAGTATTTGGTTTTCTTTTGTGAATTAAAGCCACTTTGTTAATAGCCAGTCTTAGCTATAATATAATTAGGTTGCCTTGTTCAATTAAACTCAGTATGAGTTTGTGTTAATGTTAACCTAAACCACAGGCAAAACCCTGGAGATGTTTGCCTGTTCCAGGTTTTCTTTTAAAAACCTGCAACTGCTGAGTTGAGCACATGACTTAATTTACTTAATAATCTTTGGGACTAGATAATTACAGATTTGCTAATAGTTAAAACAGGAAGTGTTTCTCAATAAAGCAAAATTACAACTATGTTCTAGATCAGTGTTTCCCCCCTGCGGTGCCATCTGTCGAGAGCAGGGGTGCCGTGTAAAAAATACTTTTAAAATATTTTTAAATTGCTAAAATGTTCAAAAGAGCATCTGTTATCATATATCCCATTTCGGCTGCCAATAATTAGTTCACTGCTCAGGTTTCACTTTCACGTGGTGTGATGCTCTGCGTATTATCCCGCTCTATGCGTGTGTGTGCGCTCCGCTCAGTCGCTCCACTCATATACCGTTCATGCTCATTGGAACAGCAAAGTCCACTCAAAAATTGAGCCGACAGGAAACATCGATGTAGTACAGTATTGTTTCTGTCTGCAATAGCCCTACTGTGTTGTAATGGTGTGGTATATGGGCAACTCTGGTAACGCTGCCCTCTCATTCATTGATCTGCTAACCGCTTGTTATGCTCACGTGTTCTGATAATACAGCTTTCTAGGACTAAACATTAATTTGTATATTGAAAAAAAAAAAAAAAAAAGAATGTGAATTATCTTAACCCTACTGTTAGACCTACCTGAAAAACTAAAAGCAATTTATTTAATTCGAAGGCCTGTCGTTATTTTTTTATTTGTTCTATCATTATTAATTTCTTTATTTGTTCTTACTTGTCATTTTTTATTCAATTCAAAGTTTGAAATCAAGCTATCTCGTGCTACTGCACCAAAATTACCCCACTGTAAAATAAAAAAACACAGAGTGAGCAAAAATTTGTGAGATGGCTAGTTATAATGGTAATTAAATAATGTTTACATATGTATAAAAGCCTACATTAAAAACTGTCATATAAATTGGTCTCTTCATTAGAAATTATCCTACTGATTATCACCATTAGACAACCTTTTTTAATAATAGACAAAAATCTGTAGGACATTTTATTTCTGCATTTCTTCACCGGTTGTACGCGACATATCAAATTATCATATCGAAGTTAGAATTTCAAATATTGTGACAAAATTAATTTTTTTAGGGTGCCACAAGTTTGTTAAAATTTCCAAAGGGTGCCGCGACTAAAAAAAAATGTTGGGAAACACAGTTCTACATCATCTGGGTTTTATGTTGACTCCAAGTCCCTTATTTGTGAACAATAATATTTGTAGGTCCCATGACTTTTCCCATTTTTACTGGATGAGGATAAATAATTTTTACTCAATTTCTATGGAGGACCAAACCTGCAGAAATAAAAAAATAAATATGTAAATAAATAATAAATAAAATGACAGGAAAATAAATAAAGGAATAAATGACTTGATAAAAACAAATTTAGTTCATTTGTAATAAAATTTAACCCTGAATTAATTTTTTTTATTACTTTTTCCTTTATGTATTATATTATTTTATGTATTTATTTTTGCATTTATTTTAATATAATTTATTTATGTATGTATTTATTTATTTTTTTATTCCCACGTGTATTTATTTCCAGATTTATGTATTCATTTATTTCTTCTTACTTTTCCGTGTGCAATTGAGGGAGGCGGTCCTTGCGGAGCTCCGGTGAATCATTGGTTGAGAGCTCACGCAGAAGGTCAGATTAAACCAGAGCATGTGAGCGAAGCGGAGCGGTGTGACGCTCCGCTACGTTTTCCGCTCTATGGACGTGCGCTCCGCTCAGTCGCTCTAACTGCCCGAGCAAGCGCTCCGTTAATATTCCGCTCACGCTCAACGTGAACCAATTCCCGCTCAGATCCCGCTCCGACATAAAATTTCTCTAGTAGGCCTAATTGTTTACTGTTTGTAACGAAATTCTTGGATTATTGTCTAAAATTAAGCATGCTGATAAATAGCAATTATCATGTTTCAGAGCGAAATTCTTACATTCTTCTTAATTTTATTAATTGTAATGTATTAATTAAATTTTATTAAATATATGAATCTAACCTTAGCAAACCTACCTAAAATGCAAAAACTGAAAAAGTGTATTTGATTTTCGTTAACTTTATTTCCGTGAAAATAGCTGCAGTTGTTGTGCAATAGAACATTCAAAACAGGCTCATTAAAACACAAACGCACACACACACGAGATGAAATGTGTGTAGATCTTTACAAAATACACCTGGATTATAAAGCCTGTGAAAAGCACACGCAAGATAAAATGCACTTAAAGAACGCTTGGTTTATGAACTGACGTCAATGAAAGAAACACACTTTCTAGTGTCAAGTTAAAATAGATGATAACTGCGGGGAACTGTGGTCTATTAAAACGTCTCTTGATGTTTACTGGATTTTAGAATTTACTTTAAGAAACATTAGCTTGGACAAAGTGTCAGGCTTCAGCATTCGCTGTGCCCGAAAACATTCGCTCAGCGCTGGAAGAACCACTGGATGCTGAAGATTTTGCGGGAGGGATCCAGCACTGGTTTTCCAAAATCCAAGTGGTGTAGGCTAATATCTTCTGTGCTCTGTAGTTCTGTATTTAGGCCTATATACAGCTGTGTGTTAGCTTAGGTCTACAGTTTAACGGAGATTATTTAATAACTACGGAGCTCCGAATATAATTCGAATTAACAATTTGTTTCTACGACGTCAGCAGATTTTATTATTTTTTAAATTAATTTATTACTATTTATTAATTTTAAGTAATAATGATTTTAATAAGTAATTACGAAATATAATAATTCGTTCCACGATTTAGGCCTACTAAACTATAGGGAACGAACGAATTAACGAACGAATGAATTCGTGGCAGCTAAGCCTAAACAAGAGAACAAATACTTAATTCGTGGCCATAATTTAGACTAAACGAAAAAATTTATTCTTAATTCGTGGCCATAATGTAGTCCTAGCATAAAAGAGAATTAGCCTATTCTAAATTCGTGGCTGTGATTTTTGTCTGCATGTCATGATCGGGGCTCCTTACAACCAAATATAACCTTAGCCTACCTGTTTATTAAATTATTATGGTATGTAACTAGCTCAACTTTTGCAGCACCATGTTTGTGTAGCACATCCTCATGCTTTCTGTAATCAATATGAATCTTTACTAACTTTAACAGACTCCCCGCACTCCCTCTCAGTTTCTTCTCCCTGCTCATTCTTAACTTAGATTTTTTACTTTACATTTATGTATAAGGCTTGCAACTTCGTTGAAACAATATCTGAACTCCATAACTGCTCTACTATTCTCGATCTCGAACAAGCAAATCACCAAACGGCATTCTGGGTTGAGCGAGCGGCACTGAGCGTTTTGAGCGAGCGGAGCGGAATCTTCAGAAAGGCGCTCTGCGCTCTTAAGGAAATATTACCACTCCGCTCTGCTCACATGCTCTGGATCAAACTAACGATAGAGATCGGAGTTTGTGTAATCAACTGTAGAGTTGCAAGATATTTTCACAGATTCACGTTATGTCGAATTATTTTATAGCGAATTAATTCACCTACTTATCCTGACAGTTTCGTCATTAAGTCCATCAACGTCGTTGATGAGTTTCTAGTTTGATGACGCCTCTAGACACACTTGGTAGAGGTTTCTAAGGCTTGTGCTCATTTTGTAATTACAGAGAAAACACTCCCAAAAGCATTAAGTTGATCGTAAAACAGTTGCATCAAAGGTTTGGAATCGCGGCCTACTACCATGAAGTTGGCTTGACGTTGGACTTTCGATATTCGCAAGTGTAGGGACCGTCTCTAAAGTTACATACGACATACATTAGATTTGTGATATTTTGTTAAAATAAACTGTCAAATTATATCTAACTATTGCTAAATATACCTGATTTGTAGATGAACACTTTACAGTTGGTTTTGTAATGGTAAGTCATTCTCTTCAAATGCTATTGAAGTTACAATCATGTATACCAATGTCGTATTTAACTTTAGAGATGGTCCCTAAACTTGCGAATATAGACGTCAAATGCCAGTGGGCCGCGATTCCAAAAAGCATTGTGAGCCTGAGTAGACCGTAGGTCTAACTAGGTCCTTTGGTGCAACTGGTTTACGACTGCATTTAGGTGCACAATGCTTTTGGGAGTCACGATTTTCTCTGTGTAATTCGACATAATAATGTGAATCTGTGAAAATATCTTGCAACTCTGCAGTTGATCCCACAAACTCCGATCTCTAGTTTGATCTGACGCTTCTGCGGGAGCTCTCTCAACCAATGATTCACCGGAGCTCCGCAAAGACCGCCTCCCTTATTTCCATGAAAATTAAGTTTTCGGCCCCCTGGTTGAGAACCACTGTTCTAGATGAAGTTTTAGCATTAAAGACCCACATTTTGAAAGTGCAAGTAGTATGTTCAGTATTTAAATTTCCACTGTTTCTTTTTCCTTCCTTTTGTATTGCAGCTCCATGTGGAGGCAATCTGACTGGTCCCAGTGGACTGATCCTGTCCCCTGAATACCCAGAGCCTTATCCTCATGGCAGAGAATGTGACTGGACAGTATCAGTAATGCCAGATCACATCATATCACTCACTTTTAATCAGTAAGATTGTTTTTTTAAACTAAAGTCTCCCATTTCCTGTAGTTACATTACCATATTATACTATACAGTGTTATTTTCTAATATTTATCATTTTAGATTTATTTCAATTAACGGAAACTATTTTAATAGTAGTTTAATAGTTTTAGTTACAATAACAACGCTGGTTGTTTATAGTTATAGCATACATGTTTACTTCTTCCCACTAGCTTTAGTTTAGAGCCAAGCTACGACTTCCTGCACGTCTACGATGGGCCTGATTCTCTCAGCCCTCTGCTGGGCAGCTTTTATGGCACGGACGTCCCTGAGCGCATTGAGAGCAGCTCCAACACTCTCTTCATGGCCTTCCGCAGTGACGCCTCACTCAGCAGCAATGGATTTGTCCTGCAGTACACTGGTATGTTGCCCCCTTGAGGTGGGAGGAATAAGTTGCATGCTTTCCCATTTTGTAGGAACTTTCTGTGCCTGTATTGCATGAGAATATTGTTAAAAAGTAGTATCAGAATTACCTTAATTTTCCATTTGTCTTTGTTCTTTGCCTTTTGTGCTTTTGTTTCTGTAGTGTGCCGTACTGCAACAGCACTTTGACTGTTGCCTTGATCACCCCCTCCTGCTCGTACCGCTTTCATGTAGCATATAATTATCGACCCGTGGCACTTCTCGCAGTTGTTTAGAGAAGAATTATGAAAATGAAAAGTCAGAATGCACTCACTAAAGCTGACATTTGATCAATGTTTTGCTGTCACACTAAAGGCTCAGCACAAATGAGAACAAATGTGAGTTTGCTGTCTCTGTATGCGCCCTGCTGACCTCACTTTGTTTGATGACACTTTGGCTTATTAGTTTATTCATGAAATGACAGACTTGTCCGATCAGACACAACAGGATCCCAAATCAGTACTCGCCAAGAGTCCGAAACAGGGTAAAATTTGCCTTTCAAGCAAGTAAAACAGAGATACTGACAAAACTGCCACAATTCTTCTATGATCCTTGCCTCAGTGGACTATCAGAAATCTATATAAAATGCCTTTTTTTTCTTTATAGACCTCCTTGTGTTGAAAATGATGTAGAATGTGAAGATATATATGTAAAATCAATATAATAATAACAAAATCACAATGTTTTTGTGCTATGTGCAGTTTTACTAAGGCACTGATACTGTTTCCTATAATAATTCATATATGGCACTTTTACCTATTTTTGGAAAAAGTAAGGAAAAGTAGCATGCTATTCAAAAAGTTGCTGCCTTTTTTTATAGTAATTCATAATTTTATTCAGCAAGGATGTGTAAAATTGATTGATAGTGTCATTAAAGACATTTACATTGTAACAAAATATTTCTATTTAAAATAAATGACGTTTTTAATGTTCTATTCATTAAAGAATCCTGAAAAAAAAGTTTCCTCAAAAATGTTAAGCACCACATCTGTTTAACATTACATTTACATGTTATTATTACATGTACACTAAACATGTACATTATGTTTAGTCATTTAGCAGATGCTTTTATCCAAAGCGACTTACAAATGAGGAAAAAAATTATGAATCATTAATAATAATAACATATGTTTCTTGAGCGGCAAATCTAAATATTAGAATCATATTTGAAGGGCCATGTGCCACTGAACAGAAGAATAAAGACTAGACAAATAAGTTGCATTTTAAAATATATTTAAAAAATAAAAAAGTTGAAAAAATGTTTCACAATAGTACTGTTTTTACAGTATTTTTGATCAAATAAATGCAGCCTTTATACTTGTAAGAGACTAAGCAACACCAAACTTTTGAACGGTAGTGTATAAATTAATTAATTTATTAATTTTGTAAATATGGTGAAATTAACACTGGTCTCATGGCGTCCAGTTAGACAAATGTTTCAGAACAACAACAGCAGCTACCACATTGATGCTTTTACACTCCATGTTTGTTATTCATGCTTTTTACAGTCTCTGTCAATGAACTTAACGTGAACCACAATAGAACACTACCTACTGATGGCCGTCGCTGGCATGCAGTGGTCAGAGTCAGAGAGAGAGAGAGAGAGAGAGACCGTGCTCTATAGATCACCCTCTGTTGTGCTTGGTGAATGAGGAACAGTATTCTCTCAATCTGGTGCAGCAGATGGACACAGTGTGTGGCACTTCTAAAGCCCCAGTTCCAGACCCCAGTCTCCTCACAATGAATTAGTATAAACTAATAATGTGGAAGCAAATCATAAACACACAAAAATTGTGTTTGTTTCAGCTTAACCCTGACAGAAGTGTTAGTTTAGCCAGTCTGACATTGGGTCACATTGGTTCATCTGCGCGTTCCGCTGCTGTTGGAACGAGCTTCAGGTGCTGTCAACCTCTTTACAGACCAATCAGCTTCTCACAGACCCCCAACTGCGTCTGATTGGCCTCCGAGGTGCAATATGTGGGCCATGGCTCTGCACGCTTGACCGACAGTTAAATAAACACCACACACATACACACTCCATTGCTCGTCCAGAGTGTTTCCTGCCAGCTCAAACATTTGTCATGTCCAAATGCACGAACACACACTAATATGCAACCTCATCAATGGACACCTGAGCTAGACTTTAAGACTGGCTGTGGTCCATTCTTAATTACTGTCCGTCCCGCACTCGTCTTGTTAGAGCGGTGAGGAGCCAGTTGTAGGAAGATTAACTGAGTTATGGACCGTCTGGAGCGCCGGCCACAGCATACAGATTGCGGCCAGTTTCAATATGCTATTGGGCCATGAAGGGAACGGCATCAGAACGAACATTGCAGTGTAACTATGTTTGGAAGTAATATCTCAATAAGAACTGCATGCAACCCATTTTTTGCTGTGCGATGCAGATGTGTAGTAAGAATGATTGATTTCTAATTTTGGCCAAAGTATGCGGTGTGCACCGTATACATGTCCTGCTGGGTGATGGACTGTTTTGTGTAGTCAGCCGACCTGATCTAGCCCAGTGTCACTTTTAATATGCCCTGGGTCAGCCGTTCATGCTGCACAGGGCATGTAGGTTGCTGTGGCATATTTTTGGATTGTGAATTGGTGAAAGCATCTGCGTGCGCTCATTTGAAGCACCTTTGAAGGGCACTTATTCACACAAAGAGCCTCCTCTGTCTTTTTTCTTCTATTTTTAGCTCATGAGAGTCTCAGTTGTGATTCTTTTGAGAAACATTTCAACATAGCCTCTCCAGTACTGACCTTTCATAGTATCTACAGCTGTTGGTTCTTCACAACCTGCACAAGCAGGCTTCTTCTTCTTTGCTATTATTATTATTATTATTATTATGTGAAAACTTAATTTGATTGATGTTTGCAGAATCATTCAATGGGTATAGAAAATAATTACCTTTAAAATAATCACATTTTGGATGTTATAAGTTACATTGAGTAAATAGAGCTTGATAAAAGAAAAACTGTGTCCGTATTCATTTCAGGCTGCAAAGCAACAAAATGTGATTATTTTAAAGGGGGTGTGATTCTTTTCTATACCCACTGGATATGAGAAGACTATTATGTCATTAAAAGTTTTTACAGATGTTTTATTTAGTATATGATTTGCATGTCTTAGATTTGAAACATGTTACACTGTAGTTCCAAATAAAATCACTCACCATTTGGCGAGTGACTACATTATTTACCCGACAAAGCCAGTTTTTTACTTACATTAGCTGTTTGGCGAGTATGTGTATATATAAAGGTCCTTGTGCACACTGGATTATCAGTCTTTCACAAATAACTATAAATCATTATATCTTCCTGCCTTTTCTTCTTTATCCCTCTCACCATACTTTCTGTTTCTTTTCCTCAACAGAAAATCCCAGAGAGTCGTGCTTTGAGCCAGGCATGGTGCGTAATGGTACTCGTGTTGGTACTGAGCTGAAGCTGGGGGCAACTGTCACCTATTACTGTGACAACGGCTATACGCTGGAGGGAGACGCCACTCTCACTTGCATCATGGGGGGAGACGGCAAGCCCGGCTGGAACAAACCAAAACCTGTTTGCATAGGTAAAAACGCAACACACATTTTTGTTCAAGCTTTTGTTCAGTAACTATATATGCTCTTACATTGTCAAAAACCTGGTGTTTGTCACATCTGCTGTCGTTCCCTTGGAAATAAGCAAAGGCTCAACTTTGCAATGTAACCTTGAAGGAATACTTTGAACACACTGCAATTTCACTTCAGCAAACACTGGGGACATCTAGCAGGGCAGCTCAGGAATCAGACAAGAAAAGTAATTTAATCAGCAGAATGAGGGAATGGCAGAGAGGAGATGGGGAGGACAGAATATTAGTCTCTAATGCTTTCTTTCTGTGGCTGTCCCTCTTGCTCAGCTCTGTGCGGTGGTCAGTATTCAGGGTGGGAGGGGGGTGGTTGCGCTCCCCTGGTTATCCTGGACTACAGCAGCGGCAGGACTTGCCTGTACTCCGTCATTGTGCCGAAAGACTATGGTAAGTAAGCACATGTGTAAACATACTATACATACACACAGTAATATTCATGAACTTCTGTGGCATTACAACCAAGGAAGTCTACAGTGTAATGGGAACGCTTACTGTTAGCATTCCCATTTATCTCAGTAATTTGAATGGCGTCACAGGAAATGCACACAGTCCTAAACCTTTCAATAGCAACTAGTGTTGCACGATATACCGGTACTAAAAAGGTATCGCGATACCCCACTTTTAAAAACAGTACGATTACGCATTTTTACTAGTACCGGTACTTTAAGAATGACAGTGTTTTAATAAAAGACGTATTTTCTGAGTTGCGTCGACGTGCGACAGCAGGACAGTGTGTGTTCAGCGCTCTGCTTCAGCTCCCTGCATAAACACTGGCTGTGCCAAACTTTATATGTCAGCACAGCACTGCTTAAAGTTATCGACAGTTTAGGAGTGAATGAGAAACATGCATGAATGAGAAAATAATTGATGATAAAAAGAGTTATTAAGGGCAATAAACCTTGAAAACGAACTCGCGTGCTATCACACACCTGAAGCACGTGCTTGGGAGTCCTCTCTCTCGCAGACAGCATGCAATCCCGAGTTCAGATCTCTTTCATGTTTTACTGTGCTTCAGCGGTCAAATACACACACAATTATGTTAAAATGCCCTTCTTGGTTTATGACTGAAATTAACAAAAACAGCTGAGAAAGAAAATGCGTGTGTGTGTCAATAAATTGGGTCCATGCAGCTCTTAAAAGTGACAGTAGACTAATATTCTTGCTGCTGTCTGTCTCTACATTGTTAATCAAGAAAAATATAAAATCACTCACTAATCTTGACTAACTTTACTAGCTTTAATAAGGATAAATGTATGTATGTTTCATTCATATAGTGAAGACTATGCAGTGCTTTACTTTTACATTTTGATTACTTTATTCAGTTTCCGGATCATCTCTTTCTTGAATGCTACTGTTAAATAGACCTACTGTACCTAAAAACACAGTTTATTTAATTTGTGTCTTTGTTTTATTGTATTTGTTCTTTTATCTGTTGCGCACATCTATGTTATCTTATTATTAATAACAAAAATGACTATATCATGATGTAAATTGTTATTGTGAAATAAAATTACTCCTAGCATTGAATAATATCATATGGTATTTCCCACCCCTACCAAATGCCCTAAGCTAACTTACCAATGTTGCAAAGATCTATACATGCTTGTAGGCTCGGCTGTATCATAGTCATTACCTGGTTGTTGCTCACCATAGGCCTGTGTGGTCAAGTGAGAGATTTCTCTCTTTTCCTTTTTTTTATTCTTTTTTTTTTTCATGGTATCGGTTCAGTAGTAGTATTCAAGATATTTTAGTCAGGTATCATATCAAAGTCAAAATTTTGGTATCTACTAAACCAAATCTATTCTGGAACACTAATAGCAATTATCCTGAGAAGAGACGTCAAAGACAGGGAGAAATTGAAATCCTTTCATGTGTTTACCAGCCTTGCAAACACATCAGGCATTGTAAAATCATCTAATATATATATATATTTTAAAATGCAATATTTATGTTGTTTACAAAATAATCTGAATGCACAGCTATGTTTGAATGGTTGTCAATGCTTTTTGGAACTACATTTTGCAGTTTCAGCATCTACAGGGGCTAATGAGATTATCCAATCCAGTACACCATGTCTGAATCAGGCATGCAAGGGCATAAAGGGCTAAATCACAGCCACCAACAGCAAATTTTGGGTTGTTTCTTGGTATCTATTTTCATTGCATCATTCTGGATAGGACCAACAGTAACTCATTGGTCAAAAATACAAACAGAATGTGTTCTGGTTGACTTGATTTATCACTCAGAACTTATGTCACAATTAGTTAGGACGATGAGTTACAGTGAATGTATATTCATCTTAAAACCCAATAGAATGCATATGTGCTTATGGTGACCCATACTCGGAATTAGTGCTCTGCATTTATCCCATCCAAAGTGCACACACACAGCAGTGAACACACTCACACCGGAACACACACCTACAATCCCTGCCGGTATGAGACTCGAACCCACAACCTTTGGTTACTCTCTAACCATTAGGCCACGACTCCCCCTAATATATACTACATATAGTATAAGATGGTTCACATTCTACAAGATGGTTCACTCATATTCTGTACAATATAGTGGAATTCCTGCCTTCTAAATAAAAGATGCAATCGTCAATTGGTCGTCACATCACTCCAGATGTCATTAGATACTCCAGTTCCCATAAAAACAGTATGCATAGAAGACTGCACATGCATGTCGGCTGGACCAACCTGAAATATGCCCTGTTTTAATGATATTTGAGCATAATAAACAACATTTATGGGACAGTTCATGTCTTATTTTATTGCTGCTTTAAATGTTATGGTTTTGTGATTTCAGTATCCCCACATTTAAGTAGTTGGACTTGCATGCCCAAAATAGCTGCCCGGAGGCATTGCAAATTGGCCGCCGAGTAAACTGAAAGGGACTTTGACCTGTATTGCCCTTCTTTCAGGGCTATAGATGGATATCCCCTCATATAACCCCAGCAGCTTCTACTTGACCACAGGACCCTTTTATTTGATCCATAAAACACGGAGGTCATTTGGCCAGTTTGGGGTTCCTACAGAGTGTGAATTAGCAGAGGAGAGCCTGTCTGTATTTTGTCTGGGTCCAGCCAAATGTTGTGGAAGCAGAGCTAATTAAGGCACAAATTTCTGTAGGCATGTCATAATGGTTTCAAACAGCTGTGGGATAGGGAGCATCGCAACACAGGGTTTCTTTTTTATGGCTCTCATTTGGAAATTTAATCTACTAAGCACCAGGTGTCTATAGAGAGGACATCAGGTGGTTCACAGGTGTGATTAGGTTCTGTCTTTTACTATTGAATTAACATTTGCAGAGTCATGGTTTTAGCTGCATAGTTCATAGTTTTGACGTAATTATGTCTTATGTTCTCTTTATCTCTCTGCAGTGGTGTTCAGCCAATTTGCATTCTTCCAGACTGCACTAAATGATGTTGTGGAGGTGTATGATGGGCCTACCCAGCATGCCCGTGTCCTGAGTTCTCTCTCTGGGGCCCACACAGGTCAGTAAACCTTTCTCGAGCAGTATTAACTTGACTCTGTTGGTCTATACTGGCGATGAATGCTAAAGAGGCTGCATTCAGACCTAAAGGTAAATAGAAGTCAATTAAGCAACTCAATTACCAAGATGAGTTGCATCTAAAAGTAAAAGAGACATAAACCTGTGCGATTCTCAAATACAAAAATTGAAAGCTGAAGTCGGAATTGTAAGAATAATGACTCCTACTGTATGGTATGTGGAAAGTGGTACATAAAATGAGTAGTACCACAGAATTTTCATTTTTGGGTGGACTATCCTTTAAGATTTAAGATCCTTTAAGATTGATTAGTAGACTAGTTCAGACAACCCACTTTATTTATTTATGTATGTATGCTTGTTTTTTACATACCTAATCTCTGAATGTGAAGCCCATGAATGTCAATGCATGTATGCTGATTTGGTGCTTAAGAAAATATTAATATTTTGTAACATTATAATGTCTTTACTGTTACCTATTATTTAAAAAAAAAAAAAAAAGTACCTACCCCAAACTTAAAAACAAAACAAAGCATTATAAACAGTATAACCATTTGCGAACATATGGCTTAACTTTAACTAAATTTATTTATTTATTTATTTAATGTAGTTTTGCACACACATTCTCTGAATGTCAGGTCTGTACCATTTTTTTTTTTTTTTTTTTTTTTTTTTTAATTAAAACAAAAGTGACACATTTCAGCTTTAAATCGTTAAAGTTGCCTCAGTACTTGTGTATCATCTCCTGAGTTCTTAATTATCAGAACATACAATGACGTACATGAGCGATAATTATGTACTCAAGAGAATAAAATGCATAACAAGCTTGATGACTCATACAGTCTTAACAAACAGATTTCACTGGATCCAGTAAATAGAGCTCTCTTCCTTAAAACAGATAAGAAAACAGAATCAAATAAGCATAAACAGACTAGCTAAATAGATCCCCGGTGAGACAGCGAGGCTGAAAGCTTTTATTCAGCCATAATAGAGTTCCGTTTAATGTGGTCAGTTGAGGAGATTTCGGCTCGAAGATTAACAGGGTTTTCTCGCTCGATCTCTCTGCTTCTGACATTCCCATGACAACGCAGATGAGCTGTGTACATTTCTATTTTTTCTTCACCCTTCACACCAGTCAAACACCCATGATTAGCATATGGCGTGAAGCCCTTCGCTCAAGGAAGGTGAACCGCTCAGAGCATATATACTATCTGAGATGCGCTTTTTAACTTCAGATGCCGGTGTGAAATCAGTGAAGTGTGCTGGGGGCTGCTGGAAATAATGCACACTTTGGAGCGTGAATAGAGAGCAGGGAATAGTCAACATTGATACTGGGCCGCATAAAACAGCAGATTTTCTATTAACTTTCTGTGCTGCACAGAGAAGGGAAACAAGAGTTGCTGTATGTCACAACTGTTATACGCACAGTTGTCAGTTTTGATGGATGTTGCTCAACTTTCTCAGAAAATCATGTACAGGGAATGAATAATCTGCACAAGCGAACAGCAAGTTTCAATTGAAGTCGTCCTTTGTGAATTAACTGTTGGAAACTTATTTTAAACAATAGACAAGGATTCTGTTCCCTTATAGACAGAAAAAGGCCTTTTGCTGCCCATATTAACAAGCTACCATGGAAGTCTATTTTATCGCACAGTTACCTTTATACTATTACTGAGACAGAAACATGTGATTTAACTAGGTCTTAGCAACACTTTGGATTTGGGTTTCATTCTGTGGAGATTAAATACCATTTGAATGTAAATGTGTTCCTCATGTAAATCAAGTTTGTAGTCATTTTTAATATTAATATTCTTATTCTTATATAAACTCCCAATAAGCATTTTATAATTTATGGCTATAATTAAAAGAAGTCCTAAATGTCTCACTTGGTCAAAATAGAATTGTATATACTACCATCTAACAGCTTGCGGCCGGTAAGGTTAATGCTTATGCTCCGATATAATTTGATCGTAACATTAATATAACATAATACTAGAAATATTATTACACTTTAAAAATAACTTGTTTTTCAGTTTTAATTTAGTTTAAAATGTAATGCATTCCTGTGATGGCAAGTTTACTAAGTTAACATTTTACTCCAGTCTTCAGTGTCACACAATCCTTTAGAAATCATTCTAATACGCAGATTTTGTGCTCAAGAAAATTGAAATATTTGTACCATTATAATGTTTTTATAAAAATAGTATTACTGTTGAGTATTATTTTCGTAAAAAAAACAAAAAAAAAAACTACTTGCCCCAACCTTTCAATCAAACAGACGATGAACACTATTAAAGGGGTCATATGACGTTGCTAAAAATAAACATTATTTTGTGTATTTGGTGTAATGAAATTTGTTTATGCTGTTTAAGGTTAAAAAAATACATTATTTTCCACATACTGTACATTATTGTTTCTCTATGCCCCGCCTTTCTGAAACGCGTCGATTTTTTACAAAGCTCATCGGTCTGAAAAGGCGAGGTGTGCTCTGATTGGCCAGCTATCCAGTGCGTTGTGATTGGCCGAATACCTCAAGCGTGTGACAGAAATGTTATGTCCCTACCATACTGGGATGCGTGCGGCAACCACATGTGACGACCCCGGACTGGACTCTGCTTCGTCCACAGTGAAAACGGATCCGGCGATCGACAGCGCAAAGTTGAAGTATTTCCTCAGCAACCAGCACGGATCAGCTCCAGGCATGACTAAGCGATATCGTCCTCTTTTGGAAGGCCAAACAAAGTAGTTTTGCTTTCACAACGAAGTACACAGCACCTTCACGACATGGCGGCGGCGGCAACAATACTGCAGCGAGAATAAAAGTTATGCCTTCTTTCTTTGCGTGAACATTATCATATCTCTTTGGATTTGAGACTTTAGTCTTTGCCACTTTACAGATCTTCTTGCACAAAGAGCTTGTAACACTCCAAAGAGAAAGAAAAAATTTAAATCGCATCATATGGCTCTTTTAACATTTGCAATCATAGGGCTTAAGCTTAACTAAATTTGTGAATGCATTTTTGGTTCCCATCACATTTGATCCTTCAGTTTCAGTGGGGACTCAGAACTAAACGAGAAAAATGGTAGGCCTAAGTCAAAAATAAAACACACAAATTAGGCTAATGGTATTAATTATAAGCTCTATAAACATTTGGAGCCTAACTGCATTTGTGATTTTTCATTCCTCAGTAAATCCCGCGAAGTCTTCCTCCTCCATATCACTGTTAAAGAGCTCAGCCAACTCCGGAGGTAGACTAACTGGCATGCCCACCTCTGTCGAGTCATCAGATTCGACATTGTGATCCTCAATGACACCAATCTGCTGGAATCCTGCCAGGATGGTGTCGAGGCCATGTCAATCCGCTCCACAACATCCTTGAATGTTGCATGATGCATCCTCCCGGAGGTGAAGCTGTGGTCACCATACTGGTTTTCCACAACTGACATCGTGGTGTAGTGTGACACGGGCCTAATAGTTTCAAGCAGCACTGCAGAATAATGTTGCCAGCGGAAGAAACAGCAGGTGTGAATAAATCAGCGGTCAGGGTTTCCCCACACCTCTACCTCGACTGGATTATTACTTTAGCTGTCACTCTGTCAGCCACCAACGGAGACTTGTTCTAATAACATCCCACACGCAGGAGCGTTGGTCGATCCCAACATGACCGAAAGTGTTGTGCGGTTTCATCTTCTCTGGCCACTGCATGAATTTTTCAACACCGACCCTGCTCTCTGCAAACCCCTGTGGAGCTCGACTGTGCCCCATGGAACTGTGGGTAGATTCAAAGCCTCAGCCCACACACCACATCACAGAAATCACATACGCTAATGATGAGCGATGCATTTTGATATAGGGATTATTAATAGACCTGGGCTTGGAAACATTCAAAATATAAAAGGAAAATAATTTCAAACTGATGTTAATATAAACAGACATGGACTGTTTCTTTTTTAATACAATGTTGAATGTGAGCGATACGGCAATTGCATTTCCAATGGGATAGTTTACCACAAATGAAAATTATGTAATTATTTGCTTACCCTCATGTCTTTCCCAATCTGAATGCTGTAAGTTATTAGATTTTTTTTTTAATGCTTCTGGAAGATATTATGAAGCCACAGCCATATCACCCTGCAGCCCAAGACTGGTTACCCACTGAAGCTAAGCAGGGTTGAGCCTGGTCAGTACTTGGATGGGAGACCTCCTGGGAAAACTAGGTTTCTGCTGGAAGAGGTGTTAGTGAGGCCAGCAGGGGGTGCTCACGCTGTGGTCTGTATGGGTCCTAATGCCCCAGTATAGTGACGGGGACACTCCTGACTGTCCTTCGGATGAGACGTTAAACTGAGCTCCTGACTCTCTGTGGTCATTAAAATCCCATGGAACTTCTCGTAAAGAGTAGGGGTGTAACTCCGATGTCCTGGCCAAATTCCCTCCACTGGCCCTTGTCAATCATGGTCTCCTAATAATCCCCATCCACTGAATTGGCTCTATCTCGCTCTCCTCTCCACCTGTAGCTGGTGTGTGGTGAGCGCACTGGCGCCGTTGTACTGTGGCCGCCGTCGCATCATCCAGGGGTATCTGCATACTGGTGGTGGTTGAGAAGAGACCCCCTCATATGATTGTAAAGCGCTTTGGGTGTACAGCAATACACAATAAAAGTGCTATATAAATGCCTCATTCATTCATATTATCTATACAGCAGCAGTTTAGAGTGGCCACAACACTCTATCACATCTACTCATGCAATGTATTCCAGGGCATATGAAGTCATTGTTCATTGATAATCTTCACCTCCACTGCTGCTCTCAAACAAATATGGCATCTGTGGCAGGTCAATAACATCAAATGTCATTGGTTTTAGAATGTCGCCAAATGTCATGACATCTTGTTTGTACTTTCAGGTGAATCTTTGCCACTAGCCACCTCCAACCAGATCCTTATCCGCTTCTCTTCCAAGGGCCAGTCGAGCTCAAGAGGGTTCCACCTGGTCTACCAAGGTAAGTTGAGAGTTTCGAGTTCTCTTCCTGTATTGCAAAAGTGGTTTTCATTTATTTTTTTTATTAAAGGGGGCATAACACACACAGTTTCACCCAATCTCATGTTAATCTTGAGTACCTATAGAGTAGTACTGCATCCTTCATATCTCCAAAAAGTCTTTAGTTTGATCATATTTATAAAAGAAATATACAGCTTTACGATTCTCTCCGGAAAAAGCCGAGCTCCAGGAGGCGCGCCGTGGGCGGAACTAAAGAGTGACGAGCACTTGAGCGCCGAATGCCAACAAAACAGATATTTGATGCCGTTTCACTTACCATCTGCAGTTCCAGGTCATGACCGGGATCTTTTATAGCTGGGACCACTCCATCTTTCAGTATCAAACGATGTGCAAAGCCAGCGTCGAACTGGGCCTTGTTTATAAAACGGTTGTCAACAAACACACTTCTTTGGAGACATTCTTCCTGACTGAGTCCCGTGCAGTGTTGCCGCCGGATGAAGCTCTTTGATGGGCGCGCTCTCGCTCTCGCTCTGGTCGATATGTGCACGGGCACGCTATTCTGGGAGAAATGCCCATATAAGGAGTTCCACCCTCGTCTACATCATGAAGAGCCACGATCGAAAAAAAACTCTCCAAAACTTGTACGACCCCGGAAGTAAGATATTTAGCACAGAAATACGTCCAAATTGTTTTTTGAAACTTTGTCCATGCTTAGCACGAGAATCCAACTCTTTAACAGTGTAAACAACTCTGAACGCATGAAACAGCATTGTATCCCCCCCCCCCTTTAACTAGGGTTGTGTGCCTTTTAGAACTGAGTTGAGAATGCCTTTTTAACTTCTAATTTTAAATTGAGAATTTGGCAGAAAATATTTAAACTGAAATGAGATTCCAAAAAAGCAACAGTTATTTTTATAATTTTTTTAAATAATCCAATTCAAATAATATTGATATTTTAATAATAATAATAATACGATATGATTATATTTAGAATATTTGTATTACCCATATGCTGTATTTCCAGAAATTGTATGTGATATAAATTTAAAATACTCCCCTTAAATGGTAATGGTAATGTTGTAATTTGTTAACCTTATTTGATTGGTAACCTTATTGATGTAAAATGCATGTTAATTTCATATAGGCTCAAGTTTATTAAATAATATTAACAGAGACATGTTTTGATTTTAATAATATATTAGTAAATGTTGAAATGAACGTGTTTTACATTACTAATATACATACACACTATTTACACAACTTACATTATTATTTCCCATGAATTCACCCATTTTAACCCAAAGTCTCCAAATGTTTGAAATCTTCTGATGGACACTTTGAATTTCTTCTCATTTAATTTCATTAAATTCAGGTTCAACATCTTAAAATGTCTCGATCATGAACTGGAAGGAAACCAATTGTTACATTCTCAGTTGTGGCCAAGCCTACTATTAACTGCACAAATGTTGTGTGTGGGACATTCCTATCATAACTTGTGGTTATGTGAAGCAGTCAGTTCTGATTGAGACAGGCGCAGTCATCTGAATTAGGTACTGAATTATTCAAACAATGTGCCCATGGTCTTTTCTTTCTCTCTCAGACACACACACACACACACACACATATATTACAAACAATGCTTTACCTCTTTGGCAGCCATGGGGCCTCCTGTTAAAATGTGCTTTAACAGCCTGCGTCTTTCTCTATAATAGATAGCAGGGTTTTTAGGAGCTAAAGCAGCGTTATTGTATTATCTTACCTCCCCTGTGGTCTACAGTCGTACGCTTGTTCATTTCCTGCCGTGTCCTTAAAAGTACAGCATCTTATAAAAGTGTTAAAAGTAGTGGTGTTCTGGGACATCCCAACCAGCTGTGTGCACTGTTCCTACTGTGTGGTTCACACTTAAAGTGCCAGTTTCACTAACAATCTGGTACATGACTGCATGTATTATGTATTGCAAAGAATTTCTCACTTGGCAGGTGCCGTAAGGTCCTGAAGGTATTTTGTTTGTACAAGTTAATCTAACAGTGGTGCATTTATTTGCTTTAGCTGTCCCGAGAACCAGTGCGACACAGTGTAGCTCAGTCCCAGAGCCCAGACACGGAAGGCGCACAGGGAACAACTTTGCAGTGGGAGCCGTGGTGAGTTTTGAATGCAATGCAGGATACGTCCTGGAGGGGCCCAGTGCCATCGAGTGCCTGACTGTACCCAACGCTCTGGCCCAATGGAACGGCAGCATGCCCAGCTGCATTGGTAAGAGCACTATCACCTCACACTTCTCTCACCTTCCACGATCATCATTCCAACAAGAGCCAGATGTTGAGTGAGCTCACCCATCTAGTATGTTGATGAGCAGGGGTCTCAAATTCAAATTACCTAGGGACCACTAGCCGGGTGGTGTGCTCTATTGGGTGCAAACACATATACAAGTGTTTTTACAAACATGAATTTGAACTATATTCAGTTATTGGCACAGCTGAACAGTTATCGATGCATGTACAGACCATTTTGGAGGTTTACTTACTCCATTTAGTTGGGTAAGGTTGCTTAGATTGAAATCCTTAGAGGTTTCCGTCTCATTAGGACACCAGAAACATCTCAGTTTGGCTTTAATATAATGTCAGTTATATCAAATATCATTATTTATTTATTAAATGCAGGCATTTATTTATATCTACATTTGTATTTTATTTAAGAAATAAATGTTTTCATTATAATTTATTAATAAATGAATACATTAAACATATTAGCACAAAACGTTTACAGCAACAAGTTCACACATAATGTTTATAAAAATGATGGGCAAAATATAAATAACAAAAACAACCAGGACACATACATGTAGGTATTTAATTTAGTGTTAATTAATACATTAAATAATTTTTTTTTTAAATGGCTATAGAAATATATCTATCCAATTATTAATTTGTGTATTTATTATTACTTATTCATTAAGTATGTATATATTGTATTAATAATATCTTTGTTATATTTAGCATATGTATAGCTGAAATATAGTGCAAAAATAAATAAATCAAGTATTTAGTCAGGTGGCCGAAAAATATATACATAAATACATACAAAGAGCCAGGACATATAGGTATTTCATTTATTTAAATGATTGTTTATTAATACATTAAATTTAAAATATAAAGACAAAAAATGTAACGCAACTAATGGGGTCTGTGCACAAGCGTAGTTTGAGTGAAGCTAGGATTGATAAGCCAACAGTTATAAGCTTGTTACTTTAATAACCCTGCGTTTCTAATGTTCCTGTGGATTTAGCTACGGTAATTCATGTTTAATATAGCTTAATATAATCATATATAATATAAAACAACCACAATTATCATACCAGTAATTTCCCCTGTACTTTCTATCCACAATATGTTGCAAATTATGCATAGCATTTAAGTTCCTAATGGAGGACCCTTGTGTGAACATTCTCCTATTGATTTCAATTCAGTCGTTTTTTTTCAAAGCAGAACACTTGTTTGTATAATCGGGCCATAGTACATTTAATCAAAAGGGAAAGGAAAATAAAAAGAATGAAATATGAATATAAATAATATATAATATTAAATAATGAAATATTAAAAATATTAGTATACAGATTTTACGTTACACTGAAAATGGACACGTTGTTAACTACTGTATAAAAAATATTAAAATGTAATTATCAGAATTATTATATATAAACATATGTAAATATTCATAATTATATATAAAATAAATAGAAACAAGACATCCATCTACTGAAGGCACATCTCCTCAATGGGTACTTCTAGAGTAAATAATGACATTGTAGGGATAATGGGAGCAATGTAGCTTTGTCAATTTTCCTTGGAAATTTTATGAAATAGTACAACTTTTTTTTTTTTCAGTTAGTAGATCTTACACTTGCTTAAGTGATGCATGTTTACTTGCGTCCCCATCCTCAAAGCGTTTGCTTGGATGAGCACTGTGTTAGATTCACATCACAGCTCTGGTGGTTTTCCTGTGGGGACACAGAGCAAACAGACTCCTGCTCCTCTTGAGAGAGAACCGTCACCAGCAAACTCTCCCTGTGCCTAACGAGCAACGGCACACAGCTGTGGGCCAGCAGTCATGGCCTCCAGCGTGTCACACATCCACAAATGTGCACATGTGGCAGATGTTGCCGCAGGTATCTGTGTGTACACACTCAGATATCCACACTCATGTGCAGCTGTTTACATGTGCGCTTCACTGCAGCTACCAGATGCTTGACCACAGGAGCTGCATGAGGAAGAAGGTGGTGTCCTGGAAGATTACAAATGCCTTTCCATATTGTAGGCGGTTTGTGTGCTTTTCCTTCTTTACCCGCTCTTGCATCATTTTGTGTTTTTGTCTGTGCTACAGTGCCATGTGGAGGGAATCTAACCCAGCGGATAGGCACTATTCTGTCCCCTGGATATCCTGAGCCCTACCTGAACAGCCTGAGCTGCGTATGGAAGATCAGCGTGCCAGAGGGAATGGGAATCCAGGTTCGGTCCTTCTAGCAACAATAGAACACCATTTCCCCCCTTTTCTAAGGCCATTATGAATCAGAGCATGTGAGCGAAGCGGAGCGGTGTGACGCTCCGCTATGTTTTCCACTCTATGGACGCGCGCTCCGCTCAGTCGCTCTAACCGCCCGAGCAAGCGCTCCGTTAATATTCCTCTCACGCTCACCGTGAACCAATTCCCGCTCAGATCCCGCTCCAACATAAAATTTCTCTAGTAGGCCTAATTGTTTACTGTTTGTAGCGAAATTCTTGGATTATTGTCTAAAATTAAGCATGCTGATAAATAGCAATTATCATGTTTCAGAGCGAAATTCTTACATTCTTCTTAATTTTATTAATTGTAATGTATTAATTAAAATGTATTAAATATATGAATCTAACCTTAGCAAACCTACCTAAAATGCAAAAACTGAAAAAGTGCATTTGATTTTCGTTAACTTTATTTCCGTGAAAATAGCTGCAGTTGTTGTGCAATAGAACATTCAAAACAGGCTCATTAAAACACAAACGCACACACGAGATGAAATGTGTGTAGATCTTTACAAAATACACATGGATTATAAAGCCTGTGAAAAGCACACAAAAGATAAAATGCACTTAAAGAACGCTTGCTTTATGAACTGACGTCAATGAAAGAAACACACTTTCTAGCGTCAAGTTAAAATAAACCATAACTGCGGGGAACTGTGGTCTATTAAAACGTCTCTTGATGTTACCTTTTATTGGATTTTAGAATTTACTTTAAGAAACATTAGCTTGGACAAAGTGTCAGTCTTCAGCATTCGCTGTGCCCGAAAACTCTCGCTCAGCGCTGGAAGAACCACTGTGGATGCTGGAGATTTTGCGGGAGGGATCCAGCATGGTTTTCCAAAATCCAAGTGGTGTAGGCTAATATCTTCTGTACTCTGTAGTTCTGTATTTAGGCCTATATACAGCTGTGTGTTAGCTTAGGTCTACAGTTTAACTGAGATTATTTAATAACTACGGAGCTCCGAATATAATTCGAATTAACAATTTGTTTCTATGACGTCAGCAGGTTTTATTCTTTTTTTTAATTAATTTATTATTATTTATTAGTTTTAAGCAATAATGATTTTAATAAGTAATTACGAAATATAATAATTTGTTCCATGATTTAGGCCTACTAAAAGTAGGGAACGAACGAATTAATTAACGAACTAATGAATTCGTGGCAGCTAAGCCTAAACAAGAGAACAAATACTTAATTTGTGGCCATAATTTAGACTAAACGAAAAAATGTATTCTTAATTCGTGGCCGTAATGTAGTCCTAGCATAAAAGAGAACTAGCCTATTCTAAATTCGTTGGCCGTGATTAATTGTCTGCATTTCATGATCGGGGCTCCGTACAACCGAGTATAACCTTAGCCTACCTGTTTATTCATTTATTATGGTATGTAACTAGCTCACCTTTTGCGGCACCATGTTTGCGTAGCACATCCTCCTGCTTTCTGGCAATGTGCCTCTTCAGATTCCAATATGAATCGTTACTAACTCTCCCCGCACTCCCTCTCAGTTTCTTCTCCCTGCTCATTCTTAACTTACTTTACTTTACATTTATGTATAAGGCTTGCAACTTCGTTGAAACAATATCTGAACTCCATAACTGCTCTACTATTCTCGATCTCTACAGATTCTCGATCTCGAACAAGCAAATCACCAAACGGCATTCTGGGTTGAGCGAGCGGCACTGAGCGGTTTGAGCGAGCGGAGCGGAATCTTCAGAAAGGCGCTCTGCGCTCTTAATTACCACTCCGCTCCGCTCACATGCTCTGTTATGAATACAAATGAATACAAAGCATGTTAAGTATATTTTGCTCTCCAAGGCAGCATTTACAGTATTTGATACAGTATACAAAAATACAGTAAAAATAGAAGTATTGTGACATATTATTGCAATTTAAAGTACTGTGACTATTTTGCTATATTTCAAAAATGTAAATTATTCTTGTAAAGGTAAAGCTGAATTTTCAGGAACCAGTACATATGTTGGGCATAAGAAGATTTCTTATTATTGGCTACTGTGGAACAGTGATACTTTTTGATGAATAGAAAGTAAAAAAAAAAAGCTTTTGCTTGAAATTTTTTTTTTTTTACATTGTATATGTCTTAACTATCAATTTTGATCAACTTATTGCATCTTTGCTGAATAAAAGTATTAATTTCTTTCAAAAAATTCGTACTGACCCCAAACGCAGCAGCCGAACTTCCCATCAAAACAGCATAGCATTCAGACACGATAAAGCACAATATGCTTTTTTCTTGTTCTTTTTTGGAAAAATTAATATGAATGCTTTTTGTTTGCTGATTGTCTGCGGTTGGTTTAAATGCCAAATTTATAAAAAGTTTATTCAACACTATATATAGACTAATTTATATTCAAGTGGGATTTTTTTTCTCCTTGGGAAACTTATGATAATTTCAACTCCAGTCATATCAAATATGTCATGAATGTCACGTGGCATTTAATGGCATATTTTTAAAAGTATATATGGGCTAAGGTGGGCTATTATAGCCTATATGGGTCAAATACATACTTTTAAAATATATGTTATAAATAAAATATTTAATATATTTTCTTTACTCATTAGTATTCAAAAGAGGGTCGGTAAGATTTTTTTAATGGTTTTGAAACAAATCTTTTATGCTCAGTAAGTTTGCATTTATTTGATAAAATACAGTAAAAATAAATCTACAATTTAAAAGAACTGCTTTCTATATTTTAAAATGTGTTTTTCCTCTCATGCTAAAGCTCCATTAATCCAGCTTTCAGTGTCACATGATCCTTCAGAAATCATGCTGATTGCTGCTCAAGAAACATTTCTTATTATTATAGCTGTTATATATGGCTGAAATGGTTATGAAGCTTAATAAAATGTGTGGAGTTGTTTTAATTTTTTTTAAATATAAATTTGAAATGAAAAATAGATGCACATGTAAAATGCAAGACATGGAACATATCAGCTGTAATGCTGCGTTCAGGTCCTCCTGGGATGTTCGTACTTACGAGTTGACAAGTCGTAATTACAACGTCAGGTGCGTTCAAGTCAGTTTAGTCGGCACAAGATGGCGGTGTACCTTTTTTTTTTAATAAATTACAAGAAAATACAACAGGGTCTGCATTTTTTTTACTTGGATTTCAGCTGCGTAACAAGAACATGACCAATTTAAGTTTATAGGACAACTAAACTATCAATTTAAACAAAAATTTACTGTCAACTACAGACGTTGCATCCATCGATTCCGCCATGTTTCTCATTGACACGCCCCCAACTCGGAAACTCGGGGCTTAAAGAAAATTTCGAGTTTCCCACTCGTAATAACGACTTTGTGGTGGCGTTCATGTGCGTTCAACTCGTAAATACAATCTATCCGACATGACTTGAACGCACATCAAAGGCAAAAGACCGTAAACTTAGATTTTTGTCGAAAATTAGTTATTGATATTTTTGGGACATTCGAGACATCCTTTATCTTGTGTATAAGTATCTTGAGTTAATTTTGTTGTTTTTCCGAGAAAATAATGGGACGTCTCAACCGTAACTTCGAAAAGCCCCGGAGAAGCCAAGGCAGAACACCGTATAACATCAGTTACGGCTCTTTCACTTTGTTTGGAACACTCAAATTAAGTTACGGGATTCTGCCTTTGTTTAGTCGCGCGTCAATATGAAATTACGGTGCCGGCTTGGAGTTATACGTTGTTCTGCATTTGTTTTACTGTCCATTAAAGTCACCACATTTTAATTACGGTGTAGACAAACGAATTAGATAGATTGCAATCTACCAAACAGCTCCATATAACAAAGCACTGTAAAGACTAGATACTTGGCAGAAATACGTAATCGTGAATAACCTTTAAAGATTTTTTTTTTCTTTTTGTAATGCAGAATATTCACCAGACTGTCAGTGGACGCGTGTGGAACTCGAATGCCCGTACTAGCATGATCAATCATAAAATCACAGTAGCTACTAACAGTCGCAATGAAATCAAATCCTACCTTTTCTGCATAAACCAATAAAATCAATCCATGGCGATGAACGTCATCGGAGATCTTTAATCCACAAGCATTCTGAGCATCATTCCTGCTTGCTGGCGTTCACATCAATCTACAAGTCATTATTTTAGTTTAGGCTATTTCATACAAGTCAATATAAAAGCAACTATGCTATGTTAGCATATTTTACGGTACTGAGCATAGCAAATAAAATGTATCCACTCACATGTTTAAATTTTAGTCTGCTTGTTATGGTCAAAAAAAAAAAAAAACATTAATACACATTTCTATATGCAATAGCCTATATGAGACAGCCCATGATCACTAGATTTTATTCAGGTGTTACTATAACGATT
The DNA here is from genome assembly GCA_018155175.1 of Sinocyclocheilus anophthalmus. Taxonomy (NCBI): domain Eukaryota; kingdom Metazoa; phylum Chordata; class Actinopteri; order Cypriniformes; family Cyprinidae; genus Sinocyclocheilus; species Sinocyclocheilus anophthalmus. The sequence goes on along the minus strand of JADLZN010007870.1, from coordinate 177,036 downwards.
TTGTAAATGGTGATCAGCAACCAAATATTGATAATGTGGAAGTTACTGCCTTTTGCCTTGGTGTGACTTCTCACGTTTTGCAGACAGTGCAAAGACAGAGTACATTAACTTCAAAATCGGAGTAAAAATCAAGTTTGAGCTCACAATTTTTTAATGTAGATAATTTTCATTACTAAAACATGTAATTGTTAAATTTCCAGAGTCCTACCTATAATTAATTTGGCTGGACAAGTAAAAAACTATTTTTTCTCAGTTTCACACTCTAGCGAGTTAAGGTATTTTGCCTTTGTAGGGCAGCACAACACACTGACATACAAAAAAAAAGCAAGATTTGAAATTTTATGGACAGTTCTGGTGCAAGAAACTATGGTGGAGAGAGACAGTATCAAAATATGTAACGAGTCAACACTCTTATCTCTGTTACTGTGATTTTTCTAGCACTGCCTGAATTTTTCAGGGGTAAATTCAGTTGTATAATGCTGTTATCACTTCCTGTGCAGTGTGTACTTAAAAATTTAAAAAATTTAATTTTTACAATTTTAATGGGCTGAGTGTCACTACATATTCTTTGACACTTTTAAATGTGGTCACAGTAGAGCATTTAACAAGTCTTCAGTGCTTCAACTCGGTTACTTTTTTAACCGTATCAATTTTTCATTTCAGTGCAGACCATAAAAGTTTAGATTCTCAGGGAGAAGGCAGTTATAATCTTCATATTATGAACAGTATCGCTACAGCCATAACTTCCTCCAGTCATACTTCATAAATGTATTTAGGCGTTACCTTTTTGGCACCTCCACAAGCTGGTTGTAAAGAGCTTTTTGAGATTATTTGCCACCTACTGTGGGTGGCCGTCTCTCTAAGGGATGGATTTTAATCAATGATGCAATAATGGGTAACACTTTATTTTGATAGTCAACTTCAGAAGTTATACTAAGTAACATGGCAACTACATGTCAACTAACTCTCATAAGAGTATTACTAGACTGTTTGCTTAATATCTGCTAACTCCTTATTGTCATGGTCGCCCAACAGACATTGTACTGACTATAAGTAACTTTGCAAGTACGTCAACTTATTCTAACCCTAACCCTACCAGTCTACTGATACTCTACTAATACTCTAATGAGAGTTAGTAGACATGTAGGTGCAACGTTACTTCTAGTCAACAGAATGTGTTAAAGGACCATCAAAATAATGAAAATAATAAGGAATATACAGTGGGTACGGAAAGTATTCAGACCCCCTTAAATTTTTCACTCTTTGTTATATTGCAGCCATTTGCTAAAATCATTTAAGTTAATTTTTTTTCCTCTAATGTACACACAGCACCCCATATTGCCAGAAAAACAAAGAATTGTTGACATTTTTTGCAGATTTATTAAAAAAGAAAAACTGAAATCTCACATGGTCTAAAGTATTCAGCCCTTGCTGTGACACTCACATATGTAACTCAGGTGCTGTCCATTTCTTCTGATCATCCTTGAGATGGTTCTACACCTTCATTTGAGTCCAGCTGTGTTTGATTATACTGATTGGACTTGATTAGGAAAGCCACACACCTGTCTATATAAGACCTTACAGCTCACAGTGCATGTCAGAGCAAATGAGAATCATGAGGTCAAAGGAACTGCCTGAAGAGCTCAGAGACAGAATTGTGGCAAGGCACAGATCTGGCCAAGGTTACAAAAAAAATTTCTGCTGCACTTACGGTTCCTAAGAGCACAGTGGCCTCCAAAATCCTTAAATGGAAGACGTTTGGGATGACCAGAAACCTTCCTAGAGCTGGCCGTCCAGCCAAACTGAGCTATCGGGGAGAAGAGCCTTGGTGAGAGAGGTAAATAAGAACCCAAAGATCACTGTGGCTGAGCTCCAGAGATGCAGTCGGGAGATGGGAGATGGGAGAAAGTTGTAGAAAGTCAACCATCACTGCAGCCCTCCACCAGTCGGGGCTTTATGACAGAGTGGCCCGACGGAAGCCTCTCCTCAGTGCAAGACACATGAAAGCCCACATGCAGTTTGCTAAAAAAACCTGAGGACTCCAAGATGGTGAGAAATAAGCTTCTCAGGGTCCGATGAGACCAAGATAGAACTTTTTGGCCTTAAATCTAAGCGGTATGTGTGGAGAAAACCAGGCATGCTCATCACCTGTCCAATACAGTCCAAACAGTGAAGCATGGAGGTGGCAGCATCATGCTATGGGGGTGTTTTTCAGCTGCAGGGACAGGACGACTGGTTGCAATCGAGGGAAAGATGAATGCGGCCAAGTACAGGGATATCCTGGACGAAAACCTTCTCCAGAGTGCTCAGGACCTCAGACTGGGCCGAAGGTTTACCTTCCAACAAGACAATGACCCTAAGCACACAGCTAAAATAACGAAGGAGTGGCTTCACAACAACTCTGTGACGTTCTTGATGGCCCAGCCAGAGCCCGACTTAAACCCAATTGCGATCTCTGGAGAGACCTAAAAATGGCTGTCCACCAACGTTTACTATCTAACCTGACAGAACTGGAGAGGATATGCAAGGAGGAATGGCAGAGGATCCCAAATCCAGGTGTGAAAAAAATTTGTTGCATCTTTCCCAAAAAGACTCATGGCTGTATTAGATCAAAAGGGTGCTTCTACTAAATACTGAGCAAAGGGTCTGAATACTTAGGACCATGTGATATTTCAGTTTTTCTTTTTTAATAAATATGCCAAAAATGTCAACAGTTCTGTGTTTTTCTGTCAATATGTGTTTTTCTGTCAATATGTGTTTGGGTGCTGTGTGTACATTGCGGAAAAAAAAATTAACTTAAATGATTTTAGCAAATGACTGCAATATAATAAAGAGTGAAAAATTTCAGGGGTCTGAATACTTTCAGTACCCACTGTGTATATATTATAATTATCTATATTACAGTATATAATATATATATATTTGAATACATATTGCCTCTTTCATATTCTATTCTAAAATAATCCTGCGCCTTTGCCTGTGGTTACTACAGCTAAAGCTGTAATACAGACTCTGTTGCAGGAGAAGACCTGATGAGGACCTGATATGAAGGTCACCCATATGAAATGGGCCCCTGACTGGTCACTGAGGAACTTCTGAGCAGAGCACCTGTATTATGTTCTAATTAAATGCATACAGACATAGTCATTCCTTTCATTAGATTGAATTCCTTAGGGGTTTTATTCCCATTAGGACACCAGAAACTTCACAATTTGGCTTTAATACAATGTCAGTTATATTGAAATCATCATGTTTTTAAATACTGATATTTATTTATAAATATATCCGTCTTCTTCATGTCTTATTAATATCAACATTTTAAATGCAGCTATAAAAGGGTGGAAAGTCAGGAAAGAGGCAGTGGGGCTGGAAGACAGATGTTTTTATTTATTTATTTATTTTTTTCCTCCAAGTAGCATCTGCATCCATCTCTCCAGACTTGTCTCACACTGTTGGATACAAATGTAATCAAATATAGCTCTGAATCATGGGAGGAGTTCAGGACCGCTTACTTAATTGCCTTTAACCCAATTCATATACTTTTCACTGTAGGAGAAATGGAACCATGCAGGAGTGATTACAGCATCACCAAAAGTAAGAGAGACTGATATGAAGAGGCAGCGGTTTGAAAGGAAAGAGGTGCAGATTGGGAGACTTAAGAGAGATTCCTCTACAGCTTATTGTGCATATTTTTCTTCTGCTCTGTTGTCTGCTGGGATTGACAATATTTTTGATTAGCATTTTTCGTGCATTCAAATTTTATGTAAAAATATTTATAGTTAAATATTGCTGTGTAGTGCTATGCATTTCTAAATTGGTGCACATAAATTAAATGGTTTAAAAATTGTTCAAGTTTATTTAGTGAACAGTGTGGGAAATATGCCTTGATTATTTCTTAACTAGATTTTTGCTGTCATTTACTTTTTCACCTTTTCATGCCAATTTGTATAAAATGCTTGTGCAGTAATTATTGCCAAAAGACTAAAAATACCAACAAAATGATACGTATGCACTTATGGGTCTGTGAGCTGGATCATACTCATAATTTCTGCCAAGCCAAAAAGGAACAAATATCATTGAACAATTTAGTTTCAGGTCCATGTACACTTGTTTCATCTTTAAGTTTAGGAAAGAAGTAAAAAATAGCTCTCAACTGATGCTATAGGGTGGATTGATGGTGTGTTTTCGTTTTGTGTCAGACAGACTGCTCATGATGGTCTGGATATAGAACTAACCCCCTCCCTCTCATGAAATTTCCAATTCACTATGTGAATCAAGCACAAATAAATGTGCCATTTGACAACAAGGCTATCAGATGTGACAATCTTCCAGCGATAGCCACAGTCATGCCACTGTGACCAGCCAATTTCTAGGCTTGTTTGAGGCTGGGGCGGAAAAATAAATGTCTACCAAAATATTTACAGGACTGAACATTGGAAAAACTGTATGAACAGCATATACAACAAATGCAGAAAAATGCATCTCAGATTTGAAGATGACATTTGAAGGGTTATATAACACATCAAATAGGCATTTTAAAATATCTTTATTTGGCACATTCTTGTAACTTTTCAAGACTCAAGCTATAAAAGAATATCATGCCTGATAGCCAAGTGCCTATAATATTTTTTTCAGTGCAATCCACTGATACTCACATAGAAGGAAGTTGCTGTATTATTTCCTTTGTTCTGTTCCTTTCCTCAGATCCAGGTGATTAGCTTTGTGACTGAGCAGAACTGGGACTCTCTCGAGGTGTTTGATGGGGGTGACAGCACTGACACCATGCTGGGGAGCTTCTCAGGTGGGCTGTCTAATACTTCTATAACTCAGTTCATTACATAAACACATTGTCACAATCTTGCTTTTTTTTTTTTTTTGCTTTGAATGCTTGGAATATTCCTATGTGGATGTCTGAGAGAAATGCACAGTTTGTCTTGCACAGAAATGTAGTTTTGCATCAATATTTAGACCACTGTATGATGTATGAACAGTTTATACATCATAAGAACAATTCTCTATTGTCGCCAATGCATTTGTGTTGCATTATGGGAATCGGAAGCTACTTACACAGTAGAGAAGTCTGAATTTTCCCTTTTATTGGCACAAAGAGCAGGCACAGATTTTACAAGTGCCGAAGCATTGGTACTAGAGAGTACTAAGTGCCTGCTGCCTTATGATGATCTCAAGCCTGTACTTTAGCACGAAGTAGGACAGCAGCCATATTCAGCGCCGTGATACGTATTTCCCTGTTCCTATATTTTTTACCCCCGGCAGCCACTCACCTCTAAACCACCCCCCCCCCGGAGTTACACATATGACTAAAAGAGCTGTATAAACTTCAGACGAATGCATGCTTAACGATTCTCATCTGCATTGGACTTTTAGAAATGAATGCTTAAGGAAAAACAGTGTGTAGTTTTATTGTATTTTACTTGACTTTTAAACAATAGTGCAGAGCACAATGTAAATTCAAAGACATCATAAAACTTGATATTCAGACAGTTCTTTTATATTTCAGAAATGTCTGTGTACTTGCCAAGTGAAAATAAATGCATGATGTTTGGTTTGCAACTTTGCTTTAATGTCATCTCATGTAAGATATGCATGATTTAAAATACTGTATGCAGAATAAGATAAAAACCTCCACATTATTCCATAGATATCTTAAATTGCTTGCGACAGTTCCATGCCTTTTTTTCCACTTGTATCTTTAGTAGTTAGCCAAGGTTTTCATCTTATATTTTATTTCAGCTTTATTTTCAGCTTTGTTTAACAGAACCGATTTTAATTATTTTAGTTTTAGTTAACAATAACAATGTGAAGTGTACAAGTTTAATTTGCCACTATCAAAAAAGATGTTTTGTACAAAAGTCAAGGACACATTGATTCAACTACATAACCACAATATGCTTACGGATTTGTTATTCTACAGGCACAACAGTTCCAGCCCTCTTAAACAGCACCTCCAACCAGCTCTACCTGCACTTCTTCTCAGACATCAGCGTCTCTGCAGCTGGTTTCCGTCTAGAATACAAGAGTAGGACATCTGTTGCGAGTCCTGTGCATCTGGACTACACACACATCTCTAAAAACTCAACTAGCTTTTTTAGCTTTTTTAACTTAATTCCTCTCTTTATTTGTCATGTTTTCTTGTTTTCTCTCACAGCTGTGTCCCTCACCAGCTGTCCTGAACCAGTAGTACCCATGAATGGCTTCAAAGTGGGCGAGAGACTCCAGATGAACAGTGTGGTGTCTTTCCAGTGTGACCCTGGATATACTCTGCAGGTGAGACTGAAATTGCCAAAAGTTGGACAAAACCGTGGACACAATGCAGCAGTCGTTGTTTCAGGACACAGAAGTTACATCAAGTGGCGTCCCAACACAATTCCAAAATAGTTAATTGTACAGAGTACCAAAAAATCTATAAAACGCTCTCGGTAGCAAATAATTCACTGCTCAAAACAATGTGGTCAGAGGAAACCATGATTAGTCTTGATTTGAGAGCATGTTATGCAACCTGGCCATGTTGGTACCTACCTAATTTGTCAAACTTTTATGGAAAATAAATGATTTTTCACAAAACTAGTGTAGAGTTTAACATTTCACATCAACAACAAAAAAATTTCCCCTGGGAAACTTATTTATTTTTCTCTGTGGACTGCTTACATGTATGTACTAGTAGTAATGCCAAGGTCATGTGTTCAAAAGACCTTGCAGTCCGTTTTTTGGATAAAATGTTGGTTGGAGAGATGGGGGCAGTGACAGTTAATGATTTTTCTGATGCCTGGCTCCATGTTGCTCATCTGCTTTTTTACATTTTCATTACCTGTTGGTGGTGCTGGGTAGATTACTTACAAATAGTAGTCCATTACTGAATGCAAATCACATGATGAAATTTGTAGTTAGATACGTAATCTGTTACATTACATATTTTAGGTAATATAATCGGACTACTTTTTGATGACCTGAAAAAGCTGAAATATTATGCAATACAATAACTTATGAAAAATACAATAACTTATGAAAAATGTATGTATTTTATGTATATTAAGTAATCATGTAATGAATAAAAAAGTAACTGTAGTTTGATTATGAGTATTTGAAATGTATTTGAAAAGTATTTTACATATAATCAATTACTACCTCGCACTGCCTGTTGGTCACTGCTGCTCGGGACAGTGTGCAAACCTGACAGCTATTTCGAGACAGTTTGAAATTAGTTTACATCTGCGATTAGTAGTAGCATAGACTCGCTCAGACTAGATGCAGACTTAAAACAAGAAAGGATGATGAGCTTCAGAACTTGGCTTAAGAAAGCCCAAAAATCTTAGGGGAAAAAAAACAAAACTGGATGGTCAGAATGTGGCCAGTGTGAATACTGAATGAATGAATGAATGAAAGTCTTATTTTTTATCTTTGCAGGGAGTCTCCCATATCTCTTGCATGCCAGGGCCTGTGCGCCGCTGGAACTATCCGCCTCCTCTCTGCATCGGTAATAACTTCTGTCATCTTTTATTCATTTATTTGTTTTCTAAATCCTGACTTCTACAGATTTATGAGTTCAGATCCACTACAGAGTCCAGAATGGTAAAGAACTGCACAGGTACTTGTGTCTGTGTATACAGCAGCCCCAAAAACTACTCGGGCACTTAAGCCACATTTAAAAATGTATTAATCTCACTGCATTAGGTAACAAATGATCAAATGAATGATGCTAGAGTGTTTCACAGAACTAAATTTGCTGAGAAATGTTTGCAGTTATTGCTTTTATCTAGCTGGTCCCAAACTGATTTGTAGTGGATGTATGATGTCAGTTCTTCTCAAGTTCACATAGATGTCCTAGCAGAATCGCCACATGTGTAGTTCATCTCATTTAACTATGAACAGGATGCCGTGTGACAAGTGCACTTGTGCCATCTTTCTTTAAAAAAATGCCATTTGGTTTGTTAATTTATGTAATGATTTGAAAGGAGCAGGGATCACATGATCAAAATAATAGCATTGTATGTTTCTTGAGAAAAACCTAATAGTGTCCTATTAGGTACTTATTAGTTCTATCTCCTGCTGTGATTGGCGGAGCTCTTGAGATGATTCATGGCTTGGGCGGTCATCAGCAGTTTCCTGATTCCTGCTGCTTTTTCAAAGACACAGAGCACATTTTTAACCCCTACATTCAGGATCTGAAGCTTTGTAGGGCTTCTCAGTACATCTATAGGGTCTCTTTGAGTCCAAAGCCAAGGCTTTAATCAGAGTGATATTTGAATCAATCAGTAGTTTAGACTCAAAGCCTCGAAAGGAGGAGGGGATAGAGCATGCGTTTTCACTGATATGAGAAGATTGAAGGCTACAGAGGTGCTCGAGTGGCCTTTGATAGCTTTGGGAAGGGATTTGGCCTTTTTAATAAATGAAAGACTTATTTTTCCTATGATGTCAATTGAAAAGCTAATGTGTTACATTTCTTTATTCGGCACAAAGCTTTTAGGGTCACTGCACAAGGTAGACGGCATTGCTAAGCAACGTGAAACATCAATCGACTTGTAGCCCACACAGGTTGCTGAAGATATAACAGTACATCGCATGTTTACACATCTTTCCAAATGGATATATATCTTAATTAGTTAATTATATATCTTAATTGTTTATTATTAGAGGCAAATTAAAAGAATCTTGCTTACTTTCTTTCACAAGCAAAGTTCTAATTTTCTTGCTTCCATTAAAAGCAAAAGATGTATAATATTGCAGACATAACCAATTTAAAATCCTTTAACAAATTTAAAATCCATCTCATGTATATCACTTAATACATATCACATATAAATTAGATTTTGGGTAACAGTTTAGAACACTGCTCTGTCGTTAATTAATAACTACATAGGAACAAATTACTAATGCCCTAATAACATTCTAGTAACTACTATTAACTAACGAGAAACACTGATTAACGATTTAGTAAGTAATAGGGCTCAGTTGAAAGTGGTAGTTCACTATTAGCTAATCAGCAACTTCTATTTTTTCATATATACAAGAGAACTACTAAGAGCTACTATACAGGTTCATAATTAATGCAAATTATGCATAATGTATAATTAATTCTTAAGTGAAGATCATGGTAACCCACTAGTAATGACTCAAGTATTACCAAATCCTTCTAAAGGAACTACTAATTATTTGGATCAGTATTCTAAAGTGAAAAGCATGATAACTCCCTAATATTGACTGACGTCATTGTAAGCTTTTGAGATATATGTAAGGTTTTGGATAGTAATGACTCAAGTGTTACTACATCATTCTAAAGGAATTACTAATTACTTGGATCAGTATTCTAAAGTGAAGATCACGGTAACCCACTAGTAATGACTCAAGTGTTACCAAATCTAGCAAAAGGAATTACTATCCAGAATCTTACAAAAACCTCAAAAGCTTACATGATTTCAGTAATTACTAGAGAGTGATCGTGTTTTTAACGTTAGAATACTGATCCAAGTTCCTTCTGAAGAATTTGGGAATACTTGAGTCATTACTAGTGGGTTACCATGACCTTCACTTTGGAATTAATTATTAATAATTGCATTATGCATTACTCATATTAATTATGAACCTGTTTACAGTAGTTCTTATTAGTTCTTATGGAGGTATGGAAAAAGTAGTAGTTTTCAATGCGCTCTTAGACTTTTGTATCCCACTCTACAAAAGCCTTGCTGGCTCACCAAAAAAAAAAAGTTTGTTTTCAGGTCAGTGACAGCAATTTTCACTTTCAGTCATCTGCCATAAATATATACATATATTCCCACCAATCAAAAGAAGTGGAAATAGCCTGTTGGTCGTCTCATATCATTCTCCAATGATAGCCTGACAGCTGACCACTGTTTTTGTTCCGTTGTTTTTATTGGTCTTTAGAAGTACTTTAACCTTGAGCACAGCAGGGTTGGCTTACACCACGGTATGTGTTTTCTACAAATGAATGGTTCTAACACTGGTCCCACCATTTTTCTTTTCAGCTCAGTGTGGGGGAATCAGAGAAGTAATGGAAGGCACCATCCTCAGCCCTGGTTTCCCAGGAAACTACCCTAGCAACAGTGACTGCACCTGGAGGATTTACTTGCCAGTCGGTTACGGTGAGGACACAGCAGAATGAGCAGATGCGGTTTAGAAAGATTGTTGTTAATGGCAGCGAGTTCTAGTTTAAGATGAACTGGATAAAACTGGTAATGCTAACTATGATATTTTACTGGTTTGTTACTGGAAGTTACCAGAAATGGCAGCTGTAATACATCAAATTCCTACCTTTTAGTTACTAATGCCAATCACATTTTTAATATTTCATTTTTAGCATAGAATATGCATGCACATTAGCTGGACAAGGCTGAATAAAATCATTTTTTGTGTGATTGAAGCTAAAAAAACTAATTTGTTGATTCCTTTGTTGTCTGATTTTGCTGCAGATTTGAAATATGATATAAAAATAATATCAGCAAACTTTTTTACTGTATGTCTATTGCGGTAACATTTGCAGTAACACAGATTAGCTGTATATTGAAGGAAAACTCTAGTTAATGGTGAATTCCCTAATCTAAAGTGTTACCCCTATTGCCTATATAAAAATAGCCGTTAGCAAGCTGGTTAGGATATTAATTTTGCTAAACACATTTTGTTTTCTAATCCAAACAGGGGCTCATGTGCAGTTCTTGAACTTTTCCACTGAGGCCAACCATGATTTCCTGGAAATTAGGAATGGACCTTTTGACACCAGCACAGTGATTGGCAAATTCAGTGGGCAGGACTTACCACCATCTCTTCTAACCACTTCACATGAGACTACTATGTATTTCCATAGCGATCACTCTCAGAATAAGCCTGGCTTCAGATTTGATTATCAGGGTAAGGAAACTAAATAAGAAACTTTGAAAGTTTTCTTATCAAGATTAACCATTAAAAAAAAAAAAAAGCCTCCACATATTGTTGTAGTTAGCATTGTTGTTGCAGTTCCGCCTTTGCACATTTATTTTCTCAGGAACCTCAATTTGAATGCCATTTTCAATACCTTGCCAAGACGATCAGTCAAGATAATGAGTAAACACGGTAATAACCCATTCTCTGTGAAGCTGTGCATAAAATCCATCAGGTATAAAATGCTGCTGATGCCAGAATCCAAAGTAGAATACGAGTCCAATGAGTGAATTTAAAATTGTCATAGAAATGGGCTTTTCTAGGATGGATCCGTGAAAGCTATCAGAATTTACACTATAATGCAATGACAATTTGCAGTATTGAAATGGCTTGTGAAATCAATATTTACATAATTATGTGTACATTAGCATATAAATCAAGCATTATATCTGTCAGTATTCCCTTTTGCAGTGTTTTGTAAGATGCTCTGATCCACAGAAATTAATCTCTTTAATTGTGGTCATTCAGTCTGAAAGTGTCAGCGTATTTCCTTTTGTCTATGAGATTAGAAAAATAATTTAGAAAAAGTTGTTATAATGGCTCCAGACTCAGACAGAACTAATGAAAAGAAATATAAAGCATATGATTTGTTTTGTTTATTTCAAGATTTTTCTTCAAAATTAATTGAAAGACACAACAAATAGACAGGAAAAAAAATAAAGAAACGCAAGAAAGACATCTTGACCCAGAGACAAAATGTGGTGATGTTTATGTGTTCTAGTGTTTTCACTGCCTGCAGTGAACATTGATCACTTGGTTGCATTGCCATGAATTTCAGACCTGCATGTCTGAGAGAAAGTTGTCGGAGCTTTGATTACATTTGCTTTGAATCAAATCCCAATGCTTGTTGGGGTACAGCAATCAGTTGATTCCATGCATATGGTTTACATGTAAAATTCACAGAATCTAAGTTTAGATTGGTGCTTGGAGCTCAGAGCAATTTTTCTTTTTTTGATGAAAGTTGATTTCTTTGAGGTGTCACAAAAGATGGACTTGGGCCTGGCTTTCTTCTACCAGGTTCATAAATAAATCATACATTTTCTTCCCGTCTTTCATGTATCAATATGTCTTTTCCAGCCTATGAACTTCAAGAGTGTCCTGATCCTGAACCCTTCCGCAATGGTGTGGTGGTTGGGGCTGGTTATAATGTGGGTCAGTCCATCTCATTTGAGTGCTATCCAGGGTATCAGCTGATGGGACACTCCATTCTTACCTGTCAACATGGCACTACGCGCAACTGGGATCATCCGTTTCCTCGCTGTGAAGGTATGACCACCTCCATTTTCTCCCCCACACCAGTAAACATCTGGTATGCTTACTATTTGCATTCTGAGAGGACAGATTTTATTTAGTAACCAACCTAGTTTGTAATGTAATGTGTCAGATTTAATATACTACACATTGTCATGTAAAGCATTGATATTTTGGAGGTATAAATAATCTGAGTTACACACTGGAATGTGATTAATTCCATTCATTATAAACAAATATGAGTTTTAAAGGTTTTGTTCAGAACATGAAAATTCAGACATCACTTGAGCACCTTCACATCGTTCCAAACCTGTATGACTTTCTTTTCCCAGTAGAACACAAAAGGAGAGGTTTCACACCATGTTCACGCTGCTCGTTTTCATACAATGGAAGTGAATGGTGACCAGGGGCTGTCAAGCTCTACAAATAACAAAAAGTACTATAAAATAGTTTATACATAAATAATTTACTTAACTACTGGCAAATACTATATGTATGTTTAATTATTAGCTTTGTTCTTCCCATCGTCACTCCACCTTTGAATGTGGGGTCCAGGAGGGCAACTGCACATAAATGTAAATTATTTACTGTAAACCATCACTGCAGACTCAATGGCTTTATTCTAACATCTCCTCAAAAGGGGTGATGAGAAACGAATCGAGTTCATTCTTGACCCACATTATCATGCTCATTTTTCTGTTGATTCAATGAGTTAATTATTCAGCGGGTCACGAGGTAACATATGCACAGGGGATGCTGAATGCTCATGTGGACGTAAAGACGGTCCAGGGAGGTACTCAATGGGCTGACATTGCATTTGCAGCCTCGTCGTCTTGTTCAGGCGCCAGTGCTTTGCCCAGCGTCACTGCACAGGTGAACCCGCAAATAGAAACACACATTATTCATCCTCTTTGTGTTATAATAATCCACACAAAGAAAATTTTAGTATCAACCTGGGCCTTTTTAGAACACTCTTGCACCATGCGTAATTGAATTTGTAGTAATCGAGCGCTCTGGTGTGAGAGTGAAAAAGGAAAGAATAGATATGATGCATCACACCCCCATGCTGTGTAATATGAACAGTCGAGATGAAAGATGTGACTATTTTTCTTTTAGACCATCTCAGCTGCTTGAAAGTCTCCTACTATAATATTTACATAAGTACCTCAGAACAATATTCTTCAGCTTTAGTGGATGTTTAACAGGTAAATGGCATTTTTGATGGGCTGCGAAGTCACAGCTAGATTTAAAATGAATGCATATTTTTATAATAGCTTTTAATACTGATAAAATCAACAGACAATGGGCATTTTCAAGCATCCTGATTATTTAGAATTTTATCGTGTCCATATAATAAACCCATACAATAATGGGTTTAAAGGTTAAATTCAGCCAAGGCTGACTGTATATTTGTTTGACATTTGAATATAATTGTTTATAGGCTGATCGTTGACCATGCGCACACTCAAGTTTGTCCATCTTTACTGATAGTAAAGAGCTCTATAGTGCTTTGACAGTGCATTGCTTTAGTTTAGGTCAAAGACTTTATGCTGTGGTGACTGATGAGATGTCTCTTTAGAGGCACAAATTACAAATTTAACACTGAAATCCACTTTATTGCCTGTTTTAAATTACATTTAAGTAGAATCAGGGACTCAAGTGAAGTACAAATTCTTACTAATAGAATTATAGTACAGTTACTAATAGAAGTATAGTACAAATTTTAAGTAAATTTTAAAATTATAAGTACTTCACACCCCTACTGCTCTAGGTATCATCTGCACGTGCTGCCACCAATAGTTCATGCCCAGGCTGTCATGTACATTGATTTCCTCTCCCAGGCGTTAGAAAGCTGATCGATTTTCTCTTCCTCTGCCCTACTTGGCCTGTCCTCCATCTATGGCTCTCTCCTCGTTTTTAGTTCACCACAGCCCCACATCCTCCCATCCCCACTCACCACTAAACTTTTTTTGCCCAATCGATAGCATCACCATGCATTTCTTCTTGATAGCGTGGCATGTTTTTTTAAATCAATGCTGTGATCGATACTTTATTTAGCAAGTAAGGTGGCGAGAGAGAGCACATGGCACAAGGGATTAACATAGGCACCCCTCTCAGCATTCCCTCGGAGATGAGAGGAAATGAAGGAGGAGGAAAGATTGCAGGAAGAATTGTAGAAGGATTTAGAGGGCGGGAATGAGTGGGGGGGGACCTTGATGGTGCAAGAAACTGCTGAGACTACAGTCAGAGCGAGAGTGTATTATGACAGTCCGAATGTGTGTGTACAAGTTGTTGGCCTATCTTTATTTCGCCAGCCGAATCGCATTGATTATTTCCCCTCCAACTTGGGGCAGCAGCAGCATGGGATCAGCAGGGACAGGAAGGGGATTTGATTTCATATGTCTGGGGCTCATTTGAATCATTGGAAACATGGACATGTCTATATAAATGCAAAGCACTGCTGCAAGAGGGATTTCTAAAGTGGAGTCAGACATGGAAAATGAACTACTGGGAACGACTGAGTGGTGTTTAGAACCCAGCGGGGGTTTTCACCCGTGTCGCCCTGCCCCTGTCCTGGTTCCTGCGTTCTCCACTTCTCCACTATCTTGCTGTAACAAATTTCTGTGCAAGACTGCTTTCTGTGATTGTGTTTCTTTCATCTTTAGTTGCTACAAAAACAGTTTATTGGGGAGTTTTTCCATATCTAGATTTAAATTTTTGCCTTCTAGTGCCCTGCGGAGGTAACATTACATCAGACAATGGCACTATCTTCTCCCCCGGTTACCCAGAGGATTACTCCACTTCTGCGGACTGTAGCTGGCTGATTACGGTAGCACACGGCCTGGGCATCCGTCTTAATTTCACCCTCTTGCAAGTCCATGGCCCCCAAGATTTCATCACAGTCTGGTGAGTTGTCAAACTTCCTATTGCGATTATCCTTCTACACTTTGTCAGCTTCTCTTTCTCTCTCTGTCACTCTCTTTTCTGGGTGAGAACATATTTATAACGTACTCAGACTGATGATTAATTAATGAGCCTCTTTATTGAGTCGCTTGGGGCCTGTATGTACAGGTAGGACTTTGAACTCTGGTTTGTCGCGGGTTCCCCCTAAAACATGTTAGGCCAAAACGTGCAGTCTAAGCACACATCTTCTCGAAATTCATTGCCTCTCTTGAGACTGCAATTTTCTGTTTGGATTAACTGAGGAAGCATTGATCTTTCTGTACCTAGGATTCCCTACTCTCATATACTCTATTACATGCAGGGTTCATCCACTTCAAGTCATAGAGGTACAATATAACCAGAACAGCCAAGAAAAGCTCCATCAAACAGCTTGGCCTCACTTCAGTGAGCCAGCACTCCCTTTAGCCAACCAGATGCTTTGCTGAATGCACAGGATAGGACGTAATCTGTAGCACAAATTCAGGCAGTCACAAACAGATGGTTTTGAAGCCGAATGGTCATGGATTAGGGATTAGGTTGGTGCCAAGTTATTCCTTCACCATTAGAGGACTGTAAAGATGGAGATAAGCCCTAGGTGATGTCCTTGTAGATGGTGGCTTCGTACTTCGGAGCCTGTACTGAGCGTGAGAGAATGTAGCGCACTCCCTAAGAGAGTGTGTGTCTTTGAAATCAGAGAAGTAATCAGTATGGCTAGAATCGTCTCTAAAATCAGTAAAGTAATCAATATGCAGAGAAACTCTTCTCAAATCAGCCGGGGTGATCAATATGGGTGGGATCTGACTTACTGTGCATTTTTAGGCAACAAGGCATGTAGTGTTCTGCTGTAGCACCGAGTATGCAGTGTTAGCAGGTTTTATACGTTAAATTTTAATGTTGCATCTTAAACAGGGATGGACCACAGGAAACAGCCCGCAAACTTGGAGTGTTTACCGAAGGAGAGCCCAACAACCCACCAAGCAGCACGTCTAATCAAGTTCTGATACGTTTCCGAAGCTATTCTGAGAAAGGTGGACTGTTCAAGATCAACTACCAAGGTAACTAGTCCGAAAGAAAGCTACCATTAGCATTCCAATACATCTAAATAGCAGTTGCTTGATTGATGCAGGACTCCATGGAAATGTGTGACTGAACAAGTATTAAAGAGTTGTAGTTGAGACCAGCTCAAGAACTGAGTTGGTTGAGTCAGATTCAAGATCGAAACCAAAAGAGGGTCGAGTCAGTGTCAAGACAGAGACCTGAAGAGGGTCTGAATGAATAAGACCATGAAATCTATCCACAGTGTTGTAGTACTCTAGACCAGACTCAATCTCGAGTCCCAGTCAAATGCACCTGAGTTCATGACAAGACCAAGAGCTTGAAAATATGGACTTGAGTACTATAACACTGCATGGGTGCTTAAAACAAAATACAGTTTTTTCAATCCAATGGAGCTGCAGGAAAATGACACGATAACACTGACTGGCACCACAACAGCCATGTCACACTTAAAAGTCCTCTAAAAATGAGAACTGGTTAAGCATGATTAAAATGGACCCATGAACTCTGACATCCAAATAATTCCACTTTGTGTCATATAGAACTGTCCTTTACCTTTGCAATGGATACAACAGTGCAATATGACATGGCTGACACTTTACTTCTTTGTCTCTCTTTCTCTTCTAGCCTATAGACTTCAGTTTTGTTTGCCACCTCCTATCATTCCTAACGCAGAAATTCTGATGGCCAGTAAAGAATTTAAGATAGGTGAGTTCATATTGATTTTACATCATTTACAGTCTGATTTGTATGCCTGCTTGTGTGCATTTGTGTTGGTGGGCTCGGCCTGGCCCAGTATAAGTGGAACATTTTGAGCAGAGACGCAGGCTGCCAGTTCATTTTCAGGCTTGAGCAGCTCTCATTAATAATGTTCCCAGAATAGCAGAGCCAGCCACACACACACCTCCCCCCCACCACTAACACCCCTCGAGAACTCACTTTGAGGAGAGAAAACCGCTAAGATGTCACGGCTACCGGTCCCATAGAGCCGTGCTGATATGCTGACTCATTGCCAGAATTCAGAACAGAGGCTGATGTTGCGTTGTGTTAAACATAGGTAGAGTTTACATTTACAGAGGTATTTAAACTCCAATTCAACTCCAAAAATTCCAGTAGCAGGTGAATTGAGAAAATGTAATATAATAGTTAAGAATATTTCCTAAATAATACTTTTTAATGTACTGTACATAGGCGGCACATGTAGCACAAACATGTAGTTTGTGCTACTTAAATAGCCATCACAATCACAGGAAATGTTTAAAAAGCAGAGCTTGAAGAAGTGTAGACTTTTTTAGACTTAGATATTTGTTTCTAATGAAATTAGTGATATTAGTTTAGTCGTAACTTCATCATTCTACCTACAACAACAACACTACTACTACTAATATTTTATTTATTTATAATATAAACACACTCAAACTATTATTTAATCAATTTTGGCTTTAGCACCTATGATAGATTATTATTATTATTATTAAACTTTTGCTCCCCCTAAATTTTTTTTGAATAGTTTATTGAAGCTGTTGGTTTCACCTTCAGTTGAATGTCCACAGAAAATCACATACAAATAATAATGCAATCCTGACCTCACTGGTCCTCTGTCGCCTCTGAAATCCAATGTTAAATCAATGCACTGCTTTTCTGCCATGGGGAAAAAAATGCATTAATTGATATTAATTGTTTTAAATGGGTAGTTACGGGTCGGTGTAGGGTTGTTTGACCTCTCTGGAATGGAGCGTGTTTGTAGAGCCTCCGTCGGGGTTAAAGCAGTCATGGTCTTTGGCACTAACCTGCAGTGAATCACTGTTTTGATCACTTATTATCTACCACATCCAATTAATTTGCTTAATTCAGTGATTGAACAAAGGCTGATGTGTTCAGATGGCCATGAACACATGCATTCACAGCCACAAACACATTCCTATATGTGAATTTCAAAGCATGCAAAGCCTCTTTTTTCTGCTCTAGCGTGTGTTCCAATATTTCAGTGGAGTTAAATGCTATATTATGAAACCACTAGATATTTTTGTTCCTCTTAGCTCAGTCACAGAGTGCCTGAGGGTTTGTGTAGCAACAGGGAGATTTGCTTCTAAGATGTGAGCGGCCCTCGGGTAGCAGCCGATGGGTGTTATGAATGTAAACCATGCTGTGAGGTGCTTCCTTAATTACACTGCAATGCAGCGCCGGCACGTTGAGTCTCCCTTTGCCTCTTTCCTGTTCCCTTTTTTCTTTTATCGTCACTGTCAGCCATTAAGCGAAACAGTGAGGGGACATGGCCTTCATCAAGTCATGAGTGAGGCAACAGCAGGAACAGCCAGATGCTGCTCCTGTTGTTCCGAGCTCCTCAGAAATCCCATGTTCTCCATAATATTTCAGAAGGTGACATGCATCTGAAAGACAATTGATAAAGCAATGAATATATCATCTGTTCACTCCCTGTCTTTCCACAGGTGATATTGTGCTTTACAGATGTCTCCCAGGATATCATCTGAATGGGAACAGCATTCAAACCTGTCGCTTGGGGACTCATCTTGAGTTTGAAGGACCTCCAACTTCATGTGATAGTAAGTCATAATGTTTTGGTTTTTTTTACTTGCAGAAGATCTCTTGACACCAGCATATGCAGTGTGTTGGTTCCCAGTATGGTATTTTTCTTTAGCTTAACCACTGAGACTCTTGGTCAACCAGGTTGATGATAAAGACCAATTTGGTTGGGTTTTGACATGATTATGCTGGTCCACCAGCTAAACCACCACTAAACCTAAACCAGCTTGAAACATCATCCTTTCTTTCTTCTGTGGAACAGAGAATGTGGTATTTTGAAGAATATTTCAACTGTATTTGTCCACACAATAGATTCATTTGGACTCCATTGTATGGAACAAAAAAAAAACAGAGCTTTTCCAACAGAAGTAATTTTAATTTCATTTTTGGTTAAACCATGGTTCCCTTTAAACAAACTATACTCACTGGGGTGCATTCACTAAACAGTTGCACCATACAGCAGTACTTTGATGTGAATATCTGCATCTTATTCACTAACCATAAGCATTTTAAAACATTGTTAGGGACTTCTCCCCTCTCCAGTCTTTTAGTTTATATACTATAAAATCCACCCCCATGTGTTGCAATGCATGATGGGTCTATTGATCATGATGGTTGGTTCTGTGCTATATGAAGCTTCATTATTGCTATTGGCTTAGAGATGGGATGAAATACCTCAGAGCCTGTCAAGCAAACCCCATGAGTATGTTAAACGCTCATCTACCTTTCATTCCAGCTGCGTTTATGTGATTTGATATGGCATTTCCCATAAACTCCCCCAGTTCCTCCTCATTATGTTTGTCTCTCTACTCACAGTGTAGAAGAATTATCTCTCTGAGCTCTCTGTACTAGTCATCACTGTGTACAGTAGGTCTGACTGAAAGGCCGCTTTTTAATGTCCCGTTATGAATACACTGAGGCTCAAAAGTCTGAGACCACTAATGAAAATGCTTCAAATCTGTATTTGAAAAAAAAAAAAAACATTTTGCCATTAGAAATTATATAATCAACATAGTATTTAAAACAAAATGTTTAAAACTGTTTATTTCCCAGTTTAAATAGTATTATGAATCCCAAATTTTCATTGTGGTCTCATATTTTGGACCTCATTATATATCAAAACATACATAAGCTATCCCATCCTGTGTTTGGCCTCATCTGTGATGTAAATAAAAAGCAATTGGGCTGTTTTTTTACTGGAAGCAATTTGTGAGCTGCAGTACAGGTATTTGGCGGAAAATGATTAAGGCCTGTAGAAAAAAAGAAACAAAAATAGGCAAGCTTTATCATTTACAGCGTAAGCATATGTCAGAGAGAACTGAAAGAGACCACCGGGAGTTCAGGACAGGTGAAGGAGGGGGAGGGACAGCTTTTATATATATATATTATATATAGAATATAGCTTTATATAGATTATGTAAACTATAGCAGGCCCAAACATGTACCTGCTCAACCTTCATGGTGGAGTGCGCTCTCTTAACTTTTGTAATTCATCCTAACATTAATTAGGTGTTGACAGTTAATTGCCTCGGCTATAAGAAAATCCCCTTATACTGAGGGCCAACATAGCCAGCTGACACCCGCTCCATTTGGTTAGGGTGCTGCCTCTGGCTGTCAGTCACATTAAGTATGCCTGCCTCGTCAAAACACAAGAGCAGGAAACGAGACAGGAGGAGGAGGAAGAAAGCAATCTTATGCTTTATATCAGTCATTTGTTGAGAGAAACAGATCTGTTCTGATAGGATCAACAGGGAAGACAATGAAAATATGAATATTAAATTGTGACCAAAGTAAAGTTTGGTTACCAAAACAAATATGCTTAAATTACGTGATACACAATGTTGAATGGGTTGTATTTGCAATGGGTTTTTTTCTCTTTTTTTTCAGAAAATAGGTCCAGTAACAAAAATAAAAGAGATTTTTGAGGAAAAGAAAGTATCAAAGTACTGTACAAACTCAGACTGACCAAGCCTTTGATTTATATCACACTATTGTTTTCATCTTCAGTGGTAATGGGTAACTCTTTCCTTATCTATTGAAAATAGTTTACATTTTTCAGAAGACATATAACAGACATCATAATTGGTGGTACATAATTACCATAATGGCAACATTCATATTATCTGTACAATTTTAATATTTCATATCATATTTTCTGTAAAATTATATTGGACAAAGTTAATTTGTTAACAACAGCATCTAATTATCTAATCAAAGGTGCAGTGAAAAATCCTGATGTATGAGAAATGTACAAATGTGTTTTTTATAGAGCACTTTGCGTTCTTTAAAATCTGCCCTTTTAATTCCAACAGTGCAATTTGTTCTAGAAAGTGAAAGAAAATTAAATGTTGCCATATGGCTATACTGTACCATAAATGGGGCAAAAGCGAGGACAAAATATATTTAACCTTTCATAGTCTTTCCTGTTGTTGATGCCAAAGGCTGTGCATTCAGACTGTGTGGTATTTTGATACATTCTTTCATGTGATAGGATCTAGCCAATTTGTTCAAATTCCAACAGGGACAGGCTGTGTGATATGCTCTCATCTTCAAAAAACACTACATTAAAAAAAGACTACATTAAATACATGTTCACTTGCAATAAGAATAAAAATGGTTTGTACATAATATACTTTTATGGAAATGATTGGCCTAATATAATAACTATTGAAAATTTGATTTGATTTAAGGACAGTTTTGTTTTCTGTTATCCTGGAGAACAAGTGTGAGCAAGTATACCGAGAGATAAACTGAGGGATTGAAAGAGTAGAGAGGAAGGACAGTGATGGGTAGAGGGAATGCAAAGCTCATTGAGATGCAGAGGATATCCAGGCTGCAGGTGCACCCAGCTATTAAATCACAGCTTCTCCCCATCTCTCTCTCTCTCCCCATCTCTCTCTCTCTCTCTCTCTCTCTCTCTCTCTATTCTCTTCTCTCTCCTGATCTGATCTGACACATCCTCTTTTTGAATACATCATTCCATAAAATATATCTCCTTACTTCTTTCAGCCTTCCTCTGATACAAGAAATCCCATCCAGAACTTTCTGTCTTCTACAGACATAATCAGATATACACAAACATGATGGCCTGATGAAACACTGTGCTCAACATTTTGTTTGATGAGCAGAAGATGCTTGATATTTAGTTGTTGTTGTTTTTTATTCCTGATTTGTTATATATGTTTCCAACAACCCTGGTTAATGATAACCCTGTTTCAAGCTGTCTGGCCAAAGCCAATCACAAAGGCAGTCACATTTGAAAACACTTACGCTGCATTGCTTTATGTCTTCCCTTCTTCTCTCAGTGTTCCCCTCTCTTTCTTGTTTTTTGTATCTCATACTCCAAGAGAGAGAGAAAATAGATATTTGAATGCTGAGAGTGCATCACATGCCATTATGCAAATTAAGGGTAGGAGAATCTCACATGTAACTTAATTTCTTTAAATATGTACACACTCTCTAGACTTTCAGTGTTTATACTCAAATAAAATATCCTTTTCATCAGTGACACACAGCGACACATGGCGTTTAAGTGCTGTTTTCTTTCATTTATTTTCTTATTTATATGACTGCTGTTATTCAGTAATTTATAATTATTTGCAGCATTTTCCTCTTATTCAAAATTCTGAGAATGTATATAAAATATTCATGTTTATGTATTATGTCTGATATATCTTTCATAGATATGTATCATATGTCACTGCATACATGTGAGAACTCACCTAAACACACTTTATACATGCACACAGTGCCACACTAATCTAGTAAAATTGTGTCTTTCATCTTTTGAATTCTAACAAATGTAGCTAGTACCTCCACATATCTTGCTCATTTTGAAATCCTGCTCTTCCTCATTATCAGACACCCAACATATATAATAAATGTGTGTATGTTTCATTTCAAAGCATTACTCTTTCTGGTTATTTTCAGTGATTTAATATCTCCCTATTAATTATAAAGTCCACTAGCGACTAGACATGTAATTGGACAAGATAGTCCTTAACTGACCCTTACAAATGTGTGACTTATCCTACCTTAGCGACTGTTCTGACTTATTATCAGACAAGCTTTTAATCTTTTCTAATGTCTGAGTCTGTGGAGAATCTGTATGTTTGGATTGTTTTAAACACCATTTTACATAAATGAACAAAAAAATATGGTAAAACATGCACTAATAGCCACACAAGGTACCCAGAGAGGATACACATGGTATTATTTTCACATCTTTAATATATTTCAAGAAATCTTTAAAGTTGATGCTGTGGATGAAATTGTGTAAAATGAACTATTGATTGCAATGTTTGAAGAGACTTTATTCTTATTGGACATTCAGCCTGAACTAGCAACAGTAATCAAGGGGGCGGAGCTTAACAAATGATAAATTATATGAAAACTGCATGTGGTGAACAGAACACAAGCCTATATTGGCAATTTGTGCTTGACATTTATCCCTTTCTTTGACATCATGAAATGAATGCTGTATGTTGCCTTTTTTCTGAATGTATATTCTTGTGGGGGCCATATTTGCAATTCATTGTCATGAAGGGTGACATTTTAAGTTGAAAATCCCTTTTTAGATGCCAGCCGCTCTTTTACAGTAGATAATCTTCAGCTGCCATTGTTAGAGGAGCAGTTTTGACATGCCTTCTCCTCTTCTGTCAGAATGTGCCACCAAAACTGTTGTTTACATTCTGCCTTTGACAGTCCATTTCAAATTGGATTAGGGGATAAGGGCGACCTGAGCAAGTTAATTTCCGTTTGCCTCCATAGTGAAAGGCCTGGGGTGATGAGGATTTTGATGAGATTCTGTCTAGAGGGTCATGCTCTTCCACATTCTGTTGGGGCAGAATGGAATTAGGACTGGGCAGTGTGGTGGTAAAAATGCATCAGCTGGTAGCACAATATATCTGTGCTACATATCAGCTATTTTGCAATGTTTTCAGTCTGCTTTTAACCCAAGTGTTACATTTTGCACTATTGACACGCATACACTACCGTTCATAGTGTCTGCCTGTCTATGTATCTATCCATTTAGAAATTATTTTTTTAATCGGGAGCATTAAATTGATGAACAGTAAGGACTTAAATTACAAACAAATGCTGTTTTTCAGTTATAAATATATTTAAGTGCATAAAACATTTCCAGCAAAAAAATATGTATTGATATATACAGTAATTGTTACTGAATTGTCATACTGCCCCACCTCTCCATCGAATATATAGTACATATAATATAGCCCTCAGCACAGATGCTAAGAGTTCCTTTTATGTTTTGCAGTATAAACTGATTTAAACACAAATATACTGACAATGTAAATATCAAGAATGTAGCAAGGGCCTATAACTGTTGTGATATAGTAAACATGCTCGCAAAAGACTCGTCATATCTATCAGTTTGCTGCTTTACAGTATATCTTTGTTATAGGTTAACAGCCAGCTTTCAAAGTGCTGTATGCGGCAGCAAATAAAGATCCGTAATACCCACGCTCACACTTCAAAGTATGTCATTTGTGAGCGTGAGCTCCAGGATGCACAGATGTAGGTTATTGGTGGTGTATTTTTTTTACCTGAGTGCATTAGGCTTTATGCAGTGATGACAGGCTCAAACGGGTATCGATATGCATCCATGATAATGTTTGTCCTCCAATGAAACTGCATTCAGATTTTATATCGCCTCAGAGCCCTGTAGCCAGTCCCAGAGCCTCTATATTTTACCATCGTAAAGGAAACGTGTCAAAGCCGCAAACGTATCGTTCCTGTGTGTCCGCTGAGCTCAAGCTCAATCTCGACTAGAAACCACAAGTGTGATTAACATCATATCAATTTTAAAAGCAACATTTTATAATTTAATCATTGTCACCAGAGCAATTCACTGGACTGTGAACCTGAATGTAATTATAAGAATAACTTCTCTCGGGTTTGATACGTAAAGCCGTACAGTGCACAGCATGCATGAAATTATTGTTTGATTAACGTCCATCCTAATCAGTGCACAGACCCCTGGGCTTAAATGTTAGTCAATTAAGGTGCTAAACGACTGACTAAAAAGCCAATTAATGAGGCCGAATATAAAAACAGAACTGTTTACTGTGGGTCATGTTATTTACAGGGTTTTAGCGCGCTGCATCCGTCGATATTCTGATAAGCGGAGGTGAGCGGTGAGGTTAGAAATTCTCAACAATTCTTCCATTGTGATAATCTCATTCCAATATCAACTCAATCATGAAGTATTCACACCAGCGGGGCTCTGAAACAGCAGCGTGTTTATTTAGCAAGACAAGTAATAGAAAATCCATATTTAATATCCGAAACTTAAGCATCATAATAACAGTCCCTTCCTGTCTTATTCCGGGTTCAGCTTCAGACATGCTTTACACGGCCTCTCATCCATGTCATCCATCTCATGCAGAAGAAATGAGACAAAATAATAGAATAGTGTCAGAGATGAGGGTTTATCCTTTTATGTTATGATTATTATTTGGATGCTTACTTTGTATTCCGACAGCTACATAGGGAATAAGAGACAGGCTTCCAAGATTTGAGGGAAGCACCTAAGACGGGCCACTGCATAAAGCCTGATAATTCAAGGTAAAATGTGGGGAAATGTCACAGCGGGCCTCTGAGGAATATCAGTGACTGAGAGATGAAACTGCTGACTGAGGGTGAGAGCCAGGTTGTACAGCCGTGTGAACAACTGATCAATCCTCTCAGTGTCATGACAGACTGGCCCAGGGTGCTTTGTGTTATCATCGACTGCATTCGGTGTTTTACCAAAGGCATTTACATGCATGCTTGCACAAAGACTGTATTGGGCCTTGAATTGTTTGGTGATCAATAGGCCGCACACTTTCTGTTGCATCTGAAGTTCAAGCGTCATATTGAACGAAGCTATAGATCTGTAATTGTGTTTGGTTTTTTTGGGGGGTTTTTTTCTGATAAAGGTTCCTTTCAAGTATTCCTTGGGCAATTGAGTATAATAGTTCTGAAGGTTGATTTGATATTTAAGGGTTTGGAGAGATCCTGTCTGTAACAGCTAATCTTAGCATTTTGCGTCATGGCTACCATTGCTGATGTATGCAGTCAAAAGAAAATGCTTTAGCTTTCTGGAATCCACCTGTAGTAATGTATTGAGCTGAACTACCTCTTGCCTGTCTTCCTTACAGTTACCTGTCCTATGAACGAGGTGTTGACAGCCTCCACGGGAATAATCCTGAGTCAGTCACCGGGTAGCAGCCTGCCGCACTTTGAGTCCTGCTCCTGGGTGGTGAAGGTGGATTCAGGTTACAACATCACTTTCACCATTGAACACTTCCAGACCAGCAGACAGTTTGATGAGCTGGAGATATTTGATGGTGAGTGGATTTATCACAGCTTTTCCTTAGGATATTTTCCTCTGATTCCTGCGGTACTACTACTATTACCACTACTACTACTACTACTACTACTACTAATGATGATAGTAATAAACACAACAGTTCAAAATATTACTGTAAAAATACAATAAAAACAATGTAAAAAAATTGTAATACAAACAAATTAATAATAAGTTGTTATTATTATTATGTTTATTATTATTGTTATTGTTGTTGTTACTGTAATTTAAAATGCAATTTACTCCTATGATGGAAAAGCTGAATTTTCAGCAGCCATTACATTTAGTAGTAGGATTCAAGGTTGAAGAAACTAGCATATTTCTATTAATTATTCACTTATATTAGCTATTATTCTTTATTTTACTAGTGCTGTAATTTTGCTATCCTGTCAGCCTTATACTGTAGCACGTGCTCTGCAATTGCACAACATAAATGTGGCCGGCATGCGCTGTGTGCAAAAAAAACTGACGAGTGCAATGTATATGTATGGCCTCAGTTAAGTCATTAAGTTACCAAAAAGTCAATTAAAGCTGCTTTAAAACAGTACATGCAAGTATTTGTTATATATGAGCTACATTTAAGAACATGTCTCTCAAATGTTTTTCAAAGCGGTCCTGGAGCAGCCCAGCACTGTCTCCCTCATCTAACACACCCGATTCAATTCGTCAGCTCATTAATACAGACTTTAAGACCTGAAGTGGGTCAGAAAAGGTAAAGAGTTGTGAGAAAATACGATGCATGTCAGATCCACGTTATGTTCAGCAGCCGGAGCTCTTAAAGAAACGAAATAAACCTAATAACCCAGAAGCTGTGATGTCTTTTCATCAAAGAACAAAAGAAAAAAAAAAGAGGAAATCAATAACTTTTGTAGCTTTAAGGATTCATCTATATTTAATTTAGAATTTAGTGTTTGATAACTTTATTCAATTTCTGTGGATTTCCTTCTTGCTGAAGGGCACAGGCAGCTAAATATGACATTTATCATAATGAGTTTATGAGAAGATTGTTTTAAATTAACTTAAATTAAAGTTATTTTTTAAAGTCTAATAAATGTTAAAAATTGACAGCTCTCAATTATACTGTAATGTTTTATTGAAAAGCTAAAAACCTATAGGCAATGGAAAATATTAGGAAAAAAAGGAACGGGACACCCGAGAGACATCAGTAGTATTGTTATCAGTGATTCTCGCCTTCAGTCATAAAAAAAGATGCCATTAAACAAATATTAAAAATATTCTGTCTATGTTGTTTCTATATTAATTTAAAGATTGAATGTGAAATTATTGCAATATAAAAGTATATTTAAAAATGGTAATGTTAGGTGGGATTAATCGTGATTAATTTCAGAAAAAAATTTACAATTAATGAATTATTTTTAATTGATTGACAGCCCTAATTATTACCTATTACAATTATTATTATTGACAATAAAAATAACATTTTATCATTTATAAGTACTTTAAATGAAAATGATTTATTTATTTATCGCTGTTGTAGTAATATAATTAAATAAGATTGAATCAAGGAACAAACATCATAGCGAAAATGACATGGTTTTTGTTCACAAAAAGCAGTTTTTCTCCTCCTTCCAGTACAATTATTGACATACACCTCCCAGGCAACCTTGCTGTGTTGAGCAAGATAGACAGTTGTAGAGAGGCCAAAAGGGATGACCTTTGCTTTTACACAGTAAAAACCTTTTGTAAAAGGCAAAAGAAATGCTTGACCAACAGAGGACTATTCAGGGCCAGTCTGAGGTCAGTGGCTTTGCTGGGGTCAAAGTGATCCCATTTAGACTGAGATTAGGAAGTGGATTACAGGTCAGAAAGGTCATTTTACACACACGGAGGCTCATCACATTTTAGGCATCATTAAAGTGGCCCATAGCTGAGTCAGGCAGCGTTCCAAAAATAAATAATAAAATATAATAAAATAAAATAAAAAAATATGTAAAGAATGAAGTGAACAGACTTTGAAACTTTGCTATGTGAACAAATATGAATAAAATAAAA
Organism: Sinocyclocheilus anophthalmus; assembly: GCA_018155175.1. NCBI lineage: Eukaryota > Metazoa > Chordata > Actinopteri > Cypriniformes > Cyprinidae > Sinocyclocheilus > Sinocyclocheilus anophthalmus. The sequence goes on along the minus strand of JADLZN010007870.1, from coordinate 148,910 downwards.
TGCAAATGAAAAAAAAGATTACAGTACCTACCAATATCATTTAATAAGCAATATGAATTATGCAATTTTGTTACATACTTTGAAACATCCGTTAAACAGGTAAACATGAGATAATATTAAATTTATATGGCATATACAGTATAGTAAGTTTATACATGTTCAGAAGATTTGGGTCAGTCATTTTTCTCTTTTTTTATGTTTTTGAAAGTAGTCTCTTTTGCTCACCAAGGCTGCATTTATTTAAACAAAACCACAGCAAAAACATGGTATTCATCAGCCAATACTCCAGACTACAGTGTCACATGATCTTTCAGAAATCATTCTAAAATGCTGATTTGATGCCCAAGAAAAAAAAAACCTTTTGGTTCCCCAAATTAAAGTGTGACCATGTCAGTGCTGAAAATTGTTGTGCTGCTTAATATTTTTGTAGAAACCCTGATATTTTTAGGATTATTTGATGAATAGATTTTTAATAGTATTTATTTATTTATGCACTCTTGTGCATCCTTGTTGAATTAAAAAATATTTGTTTATTAAAAAAATGTTGTTCTTATTATACCTCAAATCATTTCTATTAGATATAAGCATTGTTAAAAAGAGTGAAAAGCATGAAAAAAATGAAAAAAAAAACTACTTGCGCACACACATTTTTGTACGTTTTTTTTTCTGAGAGTGCAGTATATGACAGCCGGGCCTCACAGAATCACATTGTGCTACACACTTTTTTTAAGGCTCATAAAGCGCCTTTGCTTGTGTGTATTTGTGTGTCATCTGGGAGCAGTGTGAGCCACTCCTGAGGGGAGCTGGCATGCTCAATGCTGATTACGCTTTCAACTCCCATTGCGTTACGAAGCAGACTTTGCTTTTCACAACATGCCAAAGCCAGCCAGATCACACCAGATCCATTTACCTCCCCGCAGCTTGGCCCAGACACTAACATGACGTCTAGAATGGCCTTTAAGACACACACACACACACACACACCTCTCTGAACTGAATCAGAGTTCAGCTGATCTGAAAGTACCGCCAGTGAAGTTCAGAAACGAGCCTGTTCCCAGCATTAACCATGAGGAAGTGGAGAGGCTTGTTGTGACAGAAGCGCATCAGAAACACGCCAGTGGTATCACTGCTGGTGGTAAACAAGTCAATTTGAAGTTTGTAAGCTATGTGGCTACTGACAGTGACAGGAAGAGATGCAAGGGGGATTTTTTTTTTCTTCCGTGATCAGTTGTCCAAAGAAGTGTGAAGCTCAACGGCTTTGATTTACTACGTTTCTTGCACACATTTGCATGTGTAATCTAAAACAAAAACTAATAATAATAATAAGATTTACAGGTAGTATATATAATATATATATATATATATATATAGTATATATATATATATCTCCAATGTTTTGAAAACAGGGCCAGTTCTAGAAGCAGCCTTTTAAATTCAGAAAGACAAACACATATGTGGTCTGAGATGTTATACTTTTGGACCACAGATGCGTCTTATATATGGTATTTTTATGTTTTGCTTTATCCTGCAGGTCCTTCACGGCAGAGTCCACTGCTCATTTCTCTAAGTGGGAACTATTCCTCTCCCTTCAGTATTACTAGCACTGCAAACAAGGTTTACCTGCACTGGTCTTTCGATCACACTTCCAGCCACAAGGGCTTTCGAATCCGCTACTCAGGTGAGCATTCAAACACATCTTCAAAACACACTGATTGTATTTGGATTTCCCCAAGCCACTGTTCCCTGTGGACTAGGAGTTCTCTCAAAACACAATGAAGAAATCAATTTATTAAATTAAACTAATGAATCAATGTGTTGTTTTATATTCAATTTACATTAAAATTAGGAATGTATTTTCAAATAGACAAAGAAAGATTTATTGAAAACTGCTTATTAATAAAAATAATTACAATATATGTTTAAAGCAATGAAATTATACATCAGTAGGTCATCTTTAAATGCATTGTTTTAACTGCATTTTTAAAAGAGCATTGGCTGTCAGTTTAATTTGTTAATTCAATTAATTAGTTATGGAAAAATAATGAGTTTAACACAGTTAATGCACTGGGCCCGCCCCCAGACCTGTACAACATCTTACATTTCATACAGTTGACTGACAAATATGATGCAGGGCAACAACTATGTAGGTCCCATTAAAGCAGGTAAGTGCCTATTCAATTCAAGATATTGGGGCAAAAAAAATGCCTCTGTATGAGTTTTTGTCTCATATTTATATCACATGATAAGCGATATCACATGATCAGCGAGAGCAATATCACACGAGTGTTGCTTATTTTGTACTGAATAGCACGAGTGCAAATGTGCTTTTTGTAAACCATTCAGTAATGAGATAAAGTTCACTATTGTTAGTTTTAAAATCAACATTGTCAACACAATATTGTGGGTTACGCAAATAGACCTATAAAAGCCAACAGCAGAAAGGCTTGTCTGAGTCTGCCCGAGCAAACACAAATATTATTATGTTATTCTATTCTTGGGACATTTTTGCATTAATACATAAATACATATTTCCCACAAGCTATGAGGTTGCCATTTGAACTTAACTCTTTCCCCGCCAGCATTTTTTTAAAAAGTTGCCAGCCACCGCCAGCGATTTTGATGATTTTCACTCAAATTTGATGGCCTCCAGTATATTTTGCTGTATGAATATTTGAATATGCAATACACCAAAATAAAGATCAGAGCCTCTACTTTAAAACAAAAAAAATCAGTTTTATTATCTTAAAGCATTATTTTTTATCAACACTTGAATATAGGTAGGTTTCATAAAAAATGCATAATTTTGAGCAAAAAGGTGAGAAAATCAAATTTTTATCAAAAACTACATCTGGATAATATTCAGTATGATTATCAAAGCATAAATCCAGCAAATTGCGTCCATCAATACCGCCAAAGCTTGCACAGACATATACCACTTCCTGGATCAACATTTTACTCCGTAACATTATGCAGTTTTCATTTATATGCTGTCTATTGCTGATAATCGCATTATTTTTCATATGCATCTGTTTACAAATAGAGATCGCTAGTTTTTCCCTCCTGTTCACGTGTGTTTTTGTTCGGGAGGTTTTGTACTCGTTCAGAAGATGTGTAATAGGGCCCCCGAGTGTGTAACAGTGAAAACACGAAAAGCCGTAAAAACTCGTCTTTGGCGGGGAAGCGTTTTCTTCTAAAAGACGAGATAACTCGTCAATGGCGGGGAAGGAGTTAAACAAGACTAGGTACTGTGAAATAATACTATTGCGTCTTCACTACCTGCATGCGAAAACAAACGTACAGCGTAACTAGTGTCATTTGAGTCATGAACAAATGACTCTTGTGAGCCAATTCTTTTAATGAATCAACCAAAAAGACCCATTACCCAGAAGTTATTGGTTTGGCTTACAAATGATTATATCGCTAAATGGAGACTCGTCGGACTAGTGCCTGAAGTTGCACCGTTACAGTTAAGAGAGATGCACTTTCCGCGTAAGAGCGACGAGCCATTGTGACTCTGCTGTGCCCCGAACCTGAGACATTCCGCGTCAGGTAAAACTCTGCCAGCCCGCTGTCAGACTGCGTGATTGCGCCGTGTCTGAGCAATAGTTAATTCTGCATGGGTAGTTAGCCATGAAGTTTCAACCGTTTCCGGATGCGAGTAGTCATTAGCGCTTTCAGAAGAGCGATGAGTGAATCACCTTCTATTGTCTGGATCATGTAGGGTCCTGTAGCTCTCGACATCAGCTTGTTTCGCTGTACGCTCGGGGGTGGCCCGCGCAGTGTATTTTTGAGTAGCACACAGTAGGGCTCTGTGACAGTCTGGGTTAGCAGCGGCAGCACACCTAGGTTTCCCTCCTCAATATGGTTTCCCTTCTGTAGTGATACCTTGCTGGGACAAAAACAGATGGTGGGACAGATTCAAAGCTTCGTAGCGTTTTCTTTCTCAATCCATCTTTTATCTCCACAGGCTGTTACTTCATCAACTATAGCGGGTCCTTCCACTCCTCCTCCCTCTCTCTTTTGTTTCTCTCTTCATTTTTCTTTTTTATTTCCTGACCTTTTCTTCCTACCATCACCTGTGTGAGGTTTGCTAAATGACTGGCTTTGAGAAGTGTGAAGGCCTTTCTTTGGAAAAAGAAGAAATGGAGCAGCTTAAAGGTTGAAGATTGACAGCATTAACTTTGCAGTTTAGAAACAAGGGCCAAGGGGCATGAGAGTTTGTTTGTATCGTGACTTTATTAAATGCAAAGCTGGGGCTCTTGGGTCATAGTCAGGTAGGAAACAGCACCGCGACTGGTTGACGCAGACTTCATAAAGTAGTTGAGCGGGAAGGCTAAATTTCTACTAAGCAATCTCTTACAGCTTGACCTCTGTGGCCAACAATCAATAGCAATCTTTTTAGCCATTTAGAAGGCAGCACCTTCTCTATCACATGAGATGTTTGACGCTCAAAACAAAACTTCTTTAAAACCGCACTTTAAGCCATTTAAACCATTAGTGCACTTTTGTTTCTTTCAGAGTTTTACTACAGGTATATGATGTGTAAACTTTCAAATTTGTCCATTATCTGTAATCTCCAGTCAGGGCTAATGGCCGAGAGGCTGGAAGCATTTTATGTCTCTGTGGTTTGATCATTAGAAAGATTTGCACCTTGTGAAACTTGAGGGTTGCCATTCCATTACTGGTGTCTTTATTTATTTATTTTTCTTTGTTCTACAGTAGGTTAGCTTTTACTTCTTTTAACATTTTCTGTGAAGAGCTAAATTTCCATGAAATGACTTGATGAGTGCAGTTTTCTCTCCTGTGTTGATGTTTGCTGGGAAGTTGACACCAGACTTTTTTTTTAATGCTTTTAGTTTTTAGTTTATTTCATAGCCATGAACCATATTTTGAGACATTGATATTTTTGATCCATTGTCTTAGAACAGAAAGAAATCAATTTTTGATCAAATAAATGCAGGTAGTGTGATATTTGTCAACTTTCAGAAATACACTAACATATAAATGACCTTAAATCCACAACACGGTAACAGACTGAAAACCACAACTTAAAAAATAATAATAATACAAATTCTGTATTGCTAACTTGGGGCACAATTGTTTATCCATGTATATGTTTCAGACGTGCATCTTCGACTATTGCATAGATTTGTGCCATCAGCACAGTGTTTTCATTATGACTTTTTAATGTAGCTATAGTTAACAGCTGTTCAACTTTGAAAAACATGTCTCAAGACCCCTCCGCTCTATTGCCATCTAGCTGTTTTCAGTGCCAGAATGTGTCCTGTGTGAGTGCTCCCTCACTCTCCTAAAGGAAATTATCATGGCTAGACATTGTGTTGGACTGAAATTAGAATTGTTGTAATGGAATTTAAATGGAAGTTCGGTAAGAGCTTGTTCTTCTAATCCAACACAAGAGCATATACATAAGCGGCTGCTTACACTGCAGAAAATTTTCTTAATCAGTATTTTTGCATTATCCTTTATATAGTGTATCTTGAATATATCTAGAATTAATTTCCTGTGCAGTTTGCCTTCTCAAGTTAACTTTTCTTTCTTTTTTCACGTGACTGATTCACTTCCATGACATTTCTTCCAGGAAACCTCCACTAATCTTACTCTAATTAACTTACATTAATTAAATAGTCCGGGAGGCAACTTCCTCAAGTCTCTGCATTATTGGCAGCTTGCCAAAGCTGTTTACCTGTATCGCTGAAGGAGTATATGAACATGTGAACTCATGAAACAGATAGGCTAGTAATGTGGTCATAGCAATTAATAATGCAACAAATTGCATTCCTGCCCCATTTCCTCCTAATTCCTTCCACACCTCCTTTTATATTATGCTGGTATCATTACGGTCATTCTTTTTCTTGTTTGGTCAGCAAGGAGAACAGCCTGCCAAGATCTGATCTCAGACACCTCATGTGCCACAGGAGACAATGTGGCCTGGATAGCATATGCCAAACAGCATAACTTTGTATAATGACTCTCGTTGTATTCTGAATTACAGTCTAGACTAACAAATTGTACACAAAACAATAGATTTTTTTTGTTACATATCCATCATTAATGACCTTCCACAAGTTCCTGCAATTCAATACTGTGCATCTTTTTAATCACTCCTCAGCTCCAGACTGCATTAATATGCGCTATTTCCAGTAAACAGGGTGATGAATAGAAAAACAATAAGCAGCAGGTTTCACAGACTGATGTGTCTTTGACTTCTGGCTGTGTTTACTTTTGTATGTGCCACAGCGGCATACTGCAGTACCCCGGACCCTCCGGTGAACGGCTCAGTGCATAGCCAGACCGGCACGAAACTTGGCAGTACCTTGCGCTTCAGCTGTGACCGGGGTTTCAACCTGATTGGCCAGACCATCGCCACTTGCACCCGCACCCTGCAGGGCATCAACCAATGGAACGCTCCAGTGCCGCTTTGCCAAGGTGAGTCTGAAAATCTTTCCTGAAATACCTTGGAGAAAGTCTAGAGGCGATTATCTGCCTCTCCTTGCTGAACTCTCTCTGTGATAGACTGGCGCCGGCGTGGCTAATTCTGTATTCAATCAATGTTTAGGGCTTGGCTGCATCTGTCAAATTGCTCATCACAATAAATGGGTTAGCCAGGAGCCATAGCTGCAAGACTATTGCTAATGTGCTGTCCGAGGGGAGAGTCTCCTCAGAAAGAGGCAGTTATCATCCACTAAAGCAGAGGCCTCCACGGGGTCTACCGTTTTCCAGTCTCAGAAGTGTTGCGTTTTATCACCACTTCCTGGCTAACAAAGGCCTCACCTGTGAGAGGTGAATTTCTATTTGACAGGAATGGTGTGAGATGCCTTAGGCCAAGAGCCTTTGAGCTCTATTGAACACACTGAACGTATTCGTAATTCGTGTTTCGTATTCAAAGTGGGACATGGTTGACTCATGATTGATTGAGTAGCATGGATATTACATCCATGTGTCAGTCATTTGAAAGAAGAGTCATTATAATGACTTTTGAGACTGTAGAGGATAGTATAGTGGTTACTGATCTGGGCTGGACATCAGAAGTTTGTAGGTTCAAACAAATGAGGGTAAAATCATGAACTCCAAAAATCATGAAATGATCACTATTGTGGCCTTGAGAAAGACACTTAACCACGGGTTGATCCAGAGGGAATGTCCCTGTAAGTGTACTGTAAATCACATTGGATAGAAGTGATAGCTAAATGACAAATTAAGATGAGAGGAGGAGAGGAGGCAGATCTATGGCAGGGTTGTGACGGTGAGGAAATTTTCCCACCGGTTAATCGACGTCTTCTTGTGACACACAGATATATGGTTATCACCGAGGGGGGCAAGGCGTTCCCGCTTTTCCTCGCTTTCCTTCGTTTTTAAATAGCTTAAAAGCACAGTGCACATTTTACTTTAATTTTTCTTTAGAATTAGCGGCAATTTTGTGTCAATTGCTTGAATGCAACAACAAAATACAACGTCAAACTCTCTTTAGCCTATATATAAAATAACAAATAACTTACATAGTTTAAATAGGTAGCCTATACAAAACTGGAAATAAGTAAACATGTATAATATATAACCAAATAAATAAGAAACGTAGAAAATTTATTAGCAAAACGAATAAGAAAGCTTGGAGGCACGGCATACACTTGATGTCAAATAAAATAAATAAATTACAAAGTTTAAATAAAGAAAATATCAGTAAACAATGTGGAACTAATTAAATAAGAACCAAATGTTTAAAAAAACTTCCAAAATCACCTTAGATAAACGGCAAAAGTCAACAGGCTTTTCAAAATCCAAAATATTGCCAAACAGGCGCTTTTGCATCTAGTTTCGAAACTAAATCATCCGCCATCGTCTTGTCTGTCTCACCCCACTCTTCTTGTCAGTCAGCTCGACTCACTCTCCTCACTGGAGAAATGAAATCTGATCTGTGATGCGACTGTCGTTCGGCACGCTGCATTGAGCAGCCGCGTAAAATTTTTAATTGTAGTGTCTGTTCTTTTACTGAACTAAATTATTTTTATTACTATAAAAAATCAAAACGACGGCGGGGGTCGGTGACGCGGTGGGCAAGTCGCGGTGTTGCGGCTTAACAACAGACTCACCGTCAGTACAGGGCGATCGCGGGCAAGCATAATCTACGGTTGTTTAAACTTTAAAATCAGCAGTGTCATCCGGGTGTTGGTATTTTGATTTGACACATACACTGGTGCCAAAACATATTTAGACTATTTAGAGCTACAAACGTTAGCATTGATTGAAACATTTATAAAAAAGCCAAAGATTGTTGTTTATATATTGTTTTACTGTAGCTGGTATGTTCATGACTCTCTCAGGCTTATGATACATGGGGCAACTTTTTGAGCAATGTTGCTTGGGCACTTTCCTATTGAGGATTGGTAACAAATGTCTATCTGGATACTTTAGATCGGTCGTGGGCCCTGTGTCTCACCTGGGTGCCCATTGACGGCAACATTGCTCAAAAAGTTGCCCAGTGTATCTTCAGCCTTACTCTCTGCTGGCTCTACAGGATGCTGGTGTTCTCTCTGTGTCCTTTAGTCCATGTCCAGATGTAATCTACATCTTGGCTTGTGACCGTTGCTTTCTAGCTGCTCTTGTTTACCTTCCCAGAACCACTGCAAGCTTGTGTTTGCACAGTCACATTGCTGCTTTTGGTGTGTTCACTTAGAGTGTTTACACTGAGTATTCTTTGAAGTACGATGGCGAAAAGATATAGCCAGTTTCCTTGGGGTTTTGTGAGAAAATACTTGAGTCTGTTTTTTGAAGTCAGAATCTTTTTCTCCTTCACAGTTGTTTCCTGTGGGATGCCCCTTGCGCCAGTGAATGGCACTGTCATCGGGCAGGAATTCACTCTCGGCTCTAGAGTCACATTCTCTTGTAATCCTGGTTTCCGATTGGCCAACGCTCAGCCAGTGTCAACAGTTTGTCAAGAGTCTGGGAGATGGAGCCCGATGGAGACCCGCCCTCGCTGCGTCCGTGAGTTCATGAGCACCGATCAGTTTGTTCTTATTTACATAAAAGACTGATAAAAGAAGGAAAAGATCAAATGTGTATTATTCTCTTAACTATTTAAAATTCTTAAAGTCTTAGGCCACATTTAATCTTGAATTCAAAAATTAGTTTGAACATGGAAATTAATGGAATGATTTTGTTAAAATGAATTAGAAGAAAGAAATATAAAAAAACATGTTGCACTACTTTTAGGTCTTAATCAAAAAAATTATTTTAACTTTGATCCTTTAGCTGTGACCTGCCCTGACATCGGCCACTCCGCAGTGGATCATGGGAGGTGGAGGCTTATTTACGGCATGCAGAATAAATATGAGGCCATGATGATGCTGACTTGTGACCCTGGATATTTCTACAAGGGTCAAAGGGTCATCCGCTGCCAAGCTAACGGCACCTGGGATTACCCTGAGCCTAGACCATCCTGTGAAAGTGAGTGCAATATAGACCATAGTGACATCAAGACATATGCTTAGAGACCACAGCATTTTCAAATTATGATTTTTTTTTTTGGAAACTCATGGCCCTACAGAGGATAAGTGGTTTGAAGAATGGATGGATTTATTTTTTTAATTATGATGATTTTTCAAACTTTAATTGAAAACCCCCTGATCTAGTATGTCATGAAAAAATTGTCTAGTTTGTCTAGTCTAGTTTGAAAAAAAATTTCAAGACTTGAAATTCCAACGTATCTTGTATTCAGAATTCTGTAAAAGTAAAAATTACAAATGCATTCTTCATCTGAATTTGCCTAGTCATTTCCTGTGGTGACCTTGGAACCCCTCCAAATGGGAATAAAATAGGAACATTAACTGTGTACGGAGCGACTGCCATTTTTTCCTGTAACACTGGTTATACTCTGGTGGGCTCCAGAGTGAGAGAGTGCATGTCCAATGGCCTGTGGAGTGGAGCTGAGGTCCAGTGTCTTGGTGAGTGGCTTTACTTCTCTTATGGGACTTCTTCATCAATAATTAGAGAAAATATACCCTTATGTGCTCCAAATGAGCATTTACGATGTTTTTCTTCAACAGCTGGACACTGTGGCACACCAGAGCATATTGTGAATGGCCAGGTCATTGGAGAGAATTACAACTACAGGGGCAGTGTCGTTTACCAGTGTAATCCTGGATTCCGACTCATCGGTGTGTCCGTTCGCATCTGTGAGCAGGACCATCGCTGGTCCGGAAAGACTCCCGTCTGTGTCCGTACGTGTTGCTTAATCAATCTGATTCAATGTCTTTTGACAGTTTTATGCCTCTGAGAAATAAAATAATCATGTAAATGGATATTAATATGTCACTTTGATGTTCTGTAGCCATCACCTGTGGGCATCCAGGCACCCCAGCTAATGGTGTGACTCAGGGAACGCAGTTTAACCTTAACGACATTGTGCGTTTCACCTGCAACCCTGGTTATGTTCTCCAAGGTGCAATCAAGTCTCACTGTCAGTCCAACAGCCAGTGGAGCAACGCTCTGCCCAAGTGTAAAAGTAAGTCCTGTGGGTTAAAGATGACTGGCACAGATCTAGACAATAACAGTCTATGCAAATATTTGTGTAATTCAAGATGTTCAATTAAGAGTTGCCATATATAAGCCAAAATGTGACATATAGAGCACTACTGTTTTAAATGTATTCTTCTGATGGCAAAGCTAAATTTCATAATCATTCAGATATCATTCTAATATGCTGACTTGGTGCTCAAGAAACATTTCTTATCGTCAATATTGAAAAGAGTTGTGTGCTTAATATTTTTGGAAACAGTGAAACAATTACACAAGTTATGAATCACTCTGTTATTTTAAATTTGACTCTTTGAAGTTGTAACATCCATCCCCTCAATCCGTACCTCTCTTTTGATTATAAATGTGTGTTTATTCTGACTGAGGAAGTTGAAGTGGTCTGATCATATCAGGCACGGTCTCCTCTCCATCATGGTCCATAATTAGCACTGAGCGTGGGAAGACACCCGTTTAATGGCACAAAAGGAGCCGGTAAAAAAATGCTATGAGCTCAGAGCTGCATCAATCAGGCCTCTGCACAGCCCCGCTAATCAGCACCAATTTGTGTCTGAGTGAGCCACTTCTATCTCCAAAATGGCCTCCTAAACCACACAGATAAGTTGGTTAGACTTATATCTGCAGATAATTGAACCACTCCCCTCAAAAATTGCCACTGGCCAGCGGGAGCATCAATTTTAAAATCGAATTACGGCCAAGCACAAATAAACAGATTGTTTTCCTTAGTTCTTTTATTTTCTTCTTTTCTTTCTTTCTATTGATTTCATTTCTGTATTTATTTCTAACTTAACCATTTACATTTTAGTTAAAAATCGAGCTGGTATATTTAAGTTATAAATGATTGCATCATAGAAAATGGCTTAGGCTGGCTCTACTAAGAGCTATTAAAGGCATTAGCATGCATTACTACTCTGGAAAGTCTTAATTCCGTTGAGAAGCTGTCCCTAACGGAGAGATTTTAAGGGAACATTGCTGGCCTGGAACAGCAGAAGGGACACTCTGGAGTCAAATAAGGAAGCCTGTTCTCTTCATTTGGCTTCACTGTTTTTGGCTTCATAGAATGTCGCCAGAAGTGTTTTCAGCTAAATTTGTTAGAATCAGTTGGAGTACTCAAAGAACAAAACATAGGTTAACATGACGGCCCATCTTATTGCCTTGGCCTGCTCCGTTGCACTTGCGTTTTAATGAATATTTTGTTTTCTTTAAAGTCCCCATGAAATCAAAATTAAAGTTTTTTTGGTTGTTAGTATGAATATGTTAGTCTTAAGGTTATCTATAAGGCCTTGTGCTCCAAAACGGTGACAAAATTCACATTTATAAGATATAAACATTCCAAACTTACAGTCTCTCACTTCCACCAATGTGGATCAACGATTTTGATGACATCACACTGCACTTCAGCTTTTCATCAGACTTTCTGTCCAATCAACTTACCTGTAGAATCGCCCCTGCCCTGCACTATAAAATAGATCGGTCACTTGTCCACAGAATTATTATTTCGTAAGAAAGGACGATAGTGCACTATATAGGGGACAAGGGAAACGATCAAAAACAGTGTAAATATGCTTTCCATTGAGGAAAAAAATAAGTCTGGTTTCGCTCTGTGTCACGCTAACCACCGCACCACACACACTCTGCAGAGTCACGATAGCACGGAGCGGATCACATGTGTGAGTCGGCGCAGACCACTAAATGTATCGGAGCTTTTTGAATTCTACGCAGAATGCTATATTTTATAGTAATATGGATGAGATTGTGGTTGTCATACCCTGTCGAATGCGGCTTTACGGAGCTCAACGGCTCTAGCCCAAGCTTGATTCTAACGGTGTGTATTGACTATGGGCTTGAGATATGGCCACCCTGTCTTCGGTTTCAGTTCAAATGCCGTCCAACAAACAGAGTAATGCTGGCGTGTTTATAAGCATTTCGGGGACCTTTAAGTGCCTTTGATGAACGACTACAAATACTGCGCTTTTGGTGTTTAGTTATTCCTCGATGCCCTTTGTCCCACTGTGCTTCTCGTTCTATGTTTTGTTTTGTGTTGGTTTGTTTTTTGATCAACCACTACACTCACCAACGATATGGCTCCAATTCTCTCTCTCTCTATAGCCCAGTTCATGTCCTCAGCCCAGACCATGACACCAGCCATTAAGAAGCAACTGTTTGTGTTTATGTGGTTTCAAATATTTACAGAAGTTTTTCTAGAAGCCTTTAATCTTCTTCGTAAACCATCTTTTTCTGTGGCATTTTGTGTGTTGAAAATTGGTTGGATATCAGGAAAAATGAACTGTGCCCACTGGCAGCATCATTTATTTCACACAATTCACTAAAGAAATTGCACAAATCAATTAATGGCACAAACAAGGCCAAAAATGTATGCTTAATGTGGTTTGCATGCCACAGCAGACTTTACTAGGATTGAACAGGAACAGGAAATATGGATATAACACATTTCTCCATCATGTGATCCTGTGATGTGATCATCATATGATGAATTACTGTCACCAAGATAGAAATGTACACAAAAGTCTCTTTTAAATTAAATTGATTATGCCAAATAAAGAGTCTCTTGTGCGCACCAAGGCTGCATTTATTTGATAAAAAATAACGGTAATATTATGAAAATTATATATTTAAAATGTAATTTATTCCTGTGATATCAAAGCTACATTTTCAGCATCATCACTCCAGTCTCAAGTGTCACATGATCCTTCAGAAACTTATTCTAATATGCTGATTTGCTGATCAAAAAATATTTATTATTATTAATGTTGAAAACAATATAGTTGCTTAATATTTTTGTGGAATCAGTGATACATTTTTTTCCAGAATTATTTGAGGATAGAAAAGAAAAGCCGAAATGTTTTACTGGCACTGTGGGTCCATTTAACAAATCCTTGCAGAATAAAAGTATTAATCACTTTCAAAAAAATTTAAAATAAATTTATTTTTAATAAACTTTTGAATTGCAGTGTGCTTCTCAACAGTATTCTTCATAACCTTCTTTCTCTCTGTCTGTCTTTCTCTGCGTCTCAGTTGTGAACTGCACTGATCCGGGACATGTTGAAAATGGTGTCAGACAGGTCCTGCCCAGCGGGCCTCATCGTTACAGTTTCCAGACCGCAGTTTCTTACAGCTGTAACCCTGGATACTACCTGATGGGCACCAGCACTCTGAGCTGTCAAGGCGACGGCACATGGGACCGCTCCCTACCCAAGTGCCTCTGTAAGTCATCTTAACCTGATAAACCATTACTCAAGTAATTGTGTAACCTACTTTACTCTGAATTGTGTATATTGATATTGTGCACTGTAGGTAAGATTTGCCCTTTTTTCTGTCTGCCGCAGTGGTTCTGTGTGATCGTCCCAGCATGCCTCCATATGCACAGATCTCGGGGGACAGACGCACAGTGGGCTCTGTTATCCGCTTCAGCTGCATCGGCCAGCGCAGCATTGTGGGCAATACCACCCGCATGTGCCAGCTGGATGGCCAGTGGAGCGGCTCCCTGCCACATTGCTCCGGTACTTGAATTTTTTTCCCTATTCAGCATGCTCATCTGTCTGTTTTTATCGTGATTTTTATTTAGTACTTTATTGGTTTAAAAAATTTTTTTTTAGAAATATGTTTCATTGTAATATTGTTATATTTACACAAATTAGACTACCTACTTTCATTTCGAAACATCTTTTGTGATTGAGTCCTTATTTTGTCCTGAGCAGTGAAGCTGCCAAAAACCTTCAGGTACTCTAGGTCCTTTGGTTTCCCAGCAGGCTCTGCACATTTGTGTTCTTCCTCACAGTGACTATATGCTGAGATCCAGCTTTGCAACTCAGGACAAAGCAAGGTCTTATACACAGCTATCATAAAGTTTACTGATGTTCAATCAGGCAGCATTATTAAGGACTTTTGAACAAGATAATTTGTGTAAATTGAGTTAAATATGTTGTCTTGTGGAATATATGCAAATACGTACATGCCATGTCTTCAGTACTAAATCAAAGTACTAATAAAACAGTTTTTATTATCTTATTTTTATTATTTTCTTATATTTAATTAACCCTCCTTGTTTTTGTAGATATGAAATAGACTCTCAGATTCTCTCACAAGGGAATGTAAACTTATGAGAAAAGATGGGAATATTTTTGCAAACTTTATAAATAATAAATATACATTTAATATATAAATACATGTAAATAAAAAATTGTATTTATTTATTTATATTATTCCCTATTGAGTCACCTGACCATTACACAAACAGGGACTTTAATAACATCACACTCTAAAAACATAGACATTTATATGGATTTGATCCTCCCTTTGCAACAATAACAGCTTCTGTTCTTATAGCTGGCTCTCTACAATATTTTAGTAGGGTATCTATGAGGTCATGCACTGATGTTGGACAAGTCCTGGCTCGCAGTCTCCATTTCAGTTAATCCCAAAGGTGTTCGATGGGTTTAGGGTCAAGGCTCTGTGTAGGCCAGTCAAATTCTTCTACACCAAACTCATCCAACCATGTCTTATGAACCTTGCCTTGTGCACTGGGGCACAGTCAATTTAATTCAATTCACTGAGCTCTTCAGAGCATCCTATTTTTTCACAAATGCAGACTGCATGGCTAGGTGCTTGATTTCTATACATCTGTGGCAAGGGGTCTGGTTGAAACACCTGTATCCTGAATTCAATAATTAAGAGGTGTGTCCCAATACTTTTTTCCATATAATGTGTATGTGTAGTGGGGCATGGGCTCCATTTTTCACATTTGAGATAACACCATCTCTAAGGTTTTGTGTGAGATGATGGATCAATGACCTCAGGATTACAGCTCAGATCAGTGGGTGGTAATACAATATTGCCATCTAGGCAGTGTCCAGCAGGGCAAATTGTGTGTCCCCTCGTAAACTGGTTTAATCTTCTCATATTGGGCTTGGCGACACAGACTCTCACATGCCTGCCTGGTAATGAGCTGCCATGCTCCACTATAAACACATCAGTCCATTGCAGCCCTCAGATATGCCAGAAGAGCTTCATCCCTGGCTGTAAAACCACTGGCGGGTTAATGTCACAATTCATAACTTTCATATTTCTCAAAAGATTCCTTTCAAATAATTTTTTTTCTGTCAAAAAAGTGCATTAGGATTTTTTTTTTTTTGCAAGACATCTAGTGGTTAATAACTGGCCTGTCAGTGTGAGTTTCTGAAGACGATATTCTGTATTTAAATAGTAGTATTTCTTTCATATTTACTGTGCCCTTCACCAAAAGACTCACTGTTCATTTTGAATTTGTGATTGTTTGTTGAGCATTACCAGAGGATATATAGGGAATATAAAGATCATTTGTAAATGCATCAGTGGATCAAAATAAGAGGATTTGCTGAAGAACATCATGGAGCGCTCACGTCAGCAAATTTTCTGTCCCTGGTGCTTTATTATCCAAAGTAAATTATCACCTAAACCAAGCCGCTGTGATGCCTCTTTTTTCATCTCCTTTGCCAGGTCTACCGCGGAGAGTTGTTCAATAAATATGAATGAAATTACTCATCAACTTGTGTAAATCTCAGTTAACCTCTTTAACTAAAAACATAATGTAACAGAGAGCAAGTTTGAAAGTCTTGCGGGGCATCTAGATAGTAGTTTTCCAGTCATTCGCTGTCAAAGGATCTAAATTGGACTGGTTTGAGGGTATTTTCATTGTACATAGACACAACACCAAGGGTTTGAAACCCATGGTACTTGCGGTGTATACTCCATTGATTTTAACGGGAGTGATTTAGTTTTATTGAGTTTCTCCACACCTTGTGTGTCCATTGGTTAAACAAGCTGTGTCTAAAACAGCTCCCTTATCCCTGTATTGTACATTTAGCACTTTTTTTTAAACTTTAAATTAATTTTATTTTAGGGTCTTTGTTTTTTTTTTTTTTTTTTTTATTATTATTATTAAATCATGCAATTTTAAAAGCCAAACCAAAATTAAGAAAGTGAAAATTGATATTATGGGCCTGATTTAAGATATACCTATTGTTAACACTGCTATATGAAACTACATGTAAAAAATAAGTGTCCAAGTGTTCATATGTATGTGTGTTTTTTTCAGGTGATTCTGCTGGAATGTGTGGAGACCCTGGCGTTCCAGTGCACGGGATCCGTCTGGGAGAGAAGTTCTCCGTAGGGAGCATTGTACGATTCAGCTGTGAGCCTGGCTACATTCTGAAGGGCTCCTCTGAACGAACCTGCCTGGCTAACGGGAGCTGGGTGGGCATCCAGCCTGAGTGCCATGGTAAGAAAAATGAAACCTGGGTGGTCTGCAGAAAAATGCGGCTGAACGCAGATGATTAATCTCTTCTGTCTCTAGAAGATTCTGCTACTCCCAAAATTGTAGACTATGCAAATTTCTCAGCAAGTTATTTCATAGGTGTTTGATTCTGCACACAAATTCCCTTGTGTATAAACTTGTGCAAAACAAAAGAGGGAGATGGAGACAGACAGACAGTGGTTGGCGAGAAGTTATTTTCATCTTGATTAGTTCCCGTCTGTAGCTTTAAAGCGGCTCAGTACACCTGGGGTGTACACATGTTACACTTCCACTCGTACCGTGTTTCCTTTCTCTCAACATGCTGAACACTATCCAGTCAAGATGCCCAAACGACTGTGCCAGCCCTGCTGGTCCCCTGGACACTGGGCTGCTGTGTTTGCACTCTCTCCTTCTCTCTTAAACAGCATTATTATTCTGCTTGTGTTGGTTTGTGTAAAGTGCCTGCAGAGTCAGGCTGACAACCCAAAGAAAGGTATGTCAGAGAAGCAGAAAACCCAGGTTAATTACCCATGTGGAGACGCCTGTCATTTTTTTTACCCTGCTTTTTTAACACCAGCCATTTGTTTTATCTCACATCTTGTTAAGTCACCCCTAAACATTTAAGATATTTTTAGTTTTGCATCTCCTACAAAGCACACTGTCATCTCAGTCCCCTTCCTACCTCCCAAATGCTTGGGGGTTGTGCGTTTGAAATGTGTGTGCTTGTGTGTCTGCCTAAGTTTGTGTTTCTCTTATTGATTTGACCCTTGGGCTATTGTTATCCATGCCAGTTCAGCAAACTGTGGTGGCTTAAAAGGTGGATTCACAGAAAATGCTGACGTTTAAAGAGAACAAATCAATAACTGCCTAAAACCCCTCTCATAAATTTACATCCTGAATACAACATAAAAGCTCATTGTCTGAAAGTGAAAGGGGAAATCAAGATGACTTTTTTTCATTTATGTCCTCATCAAAAATGTTTGATGTCCTAACATTTACTTATACAAGGAAATTGACTGTTCTTTGCAGAATTGGAGTGCTTTATATTAATGTGATATAGTATATAGTGGTAGTCAACTGGTGAAACGTGATGCAAAAAAAAAGAAAGCAGGGAAAAACACCCTACATTCAAATACTAATCAAATACTATTTTTGCTATCCAAACTGTGCAAATATCACACAAAGCCAAAATAAATAGGCTCATTCACTTTTAAAATTGAGCATTTTTTCTCCAATTGACATCAAAGGTTCTCTATCCGGTGAAACATTATTTTGGCACAAATGCATCCTCTTCTTGCTAGAAAATACACCAAACATTATGCCGACCACAATGCGTGGTGAATTATTGCCGCCAAAAACATCATAGCATTCAAATTTAGGTTTGTCTAATAACCATATTTGGTACTGTGTTGGGTCACCACTTGATTTCCAAAATCTGAGCCAAAGGACACTGGGGTATGTAATAGTAACAGATGATAACAGGTTTGCTGTTTGTTGTTTTAAGCTCAGTATTCACCACTCAAGTGCTCTGTTTTCATATTGGCAAGTCTCCAGTGCTCAAACCTCTAGCCCATATTGGTGGAGTCCCTGGTTGTGAGTGTGTGCCCACCTGCTCTATATTGGCACACACCCATGAATACGCGCCATCTGCCCTGTCCTGGGGCAAAGGATTGTCTAATGTATGAAATCTCCTGCAGTAAATGTGTTTATTAATTAAATGCTAAATTAACATATAACTGTCCAGGTCAGAGGAGGGGCATGTCCTATGATTCATGTAGTTGCCTAGTAGTGTTTAAGCTTCCCTTGCACCTAGAATTCATGTTCTATGCTGAGCATGTATTATTGTCACCTTGCATCACATCTGATGTTCTCTTGTGGTCTTTTGCAGTGGTCTCCTGTGGCAACCCTGGAACTCCTCGCAACTCCATGATCCAGTTCCACGATGGACTTGTGTTTTCCCGCTCTGTCACCTACTCCTGCAGAGAAGGCTACTACTCCACTGGCCTGCTCACTCGTCATTGTACAGTCAATGGCACTTGGACCGGGGACATGCTGGAATGCACAGGTGCCCCATCAACACATCAACAGGAGTTTAGATAGATCAGACTTCCATTTTTTTAAGCTAGCATCACGAAAGGTACGGTCAGACTTGCCATTGTTCTGCGAATTTTCATGAAATCAAGTAATTTTAGTAGGAATCCATGTGATTGGGAATTTAGCACAAAGGCGAAAGATTTCCTTGTGCAAATTTAACAAGCTAAGGTTGGTCACAATGATTTAATGCCTTGACCAACAGACCAACAGTTTCAAAGTGACTGTGTGTGAACAGTGCTTCATATATCACTACTCTATTGACAGTAGACAATGGATCTTTTTGCTGAAATTTTTTTTAATGTGACCACACCTTAACTCTTTACAGATATGGGTAAGACGTGAAGTCCATCAATAGTATATACTAGTTAAACTAAGTTGACAAAAGTAGCAAATATACACATTTTAAATGTATAGTCCTTTTCCGGGGGAATGCAAATCAGAAATATTGATGACTCATCTTACATGCAATATTTGTAAATTTGTATTCAATACAATATTTTCTAGAATGTCAACATCCTTTCCCCCAATGATACTGTACCTACCACTGAATAGCATTAGCATGTAGCAATTCACTATTCATCCTATCCCTCTTTCCCAATGGCTGATCAAAAAGTTCAAAAAGAATCAAAAGAGCTTTTTTAAAGCCAGTTAGCACTGTGCTAAGCTGTTTGCTAGGTACTCAAAGGCTAACTGAAATGTTATCATTAGCTTTGCAGTTGTTCACCTGTCAACAAAGACTAGCTCCTAGCAAGCAAATTTCCGAGGGATAACGTAACATTTCAAGTCAAAGTCTGCGTTATTGTCAATTCTTCCACATGTACAGTACATACACACAGAGAATTGAAATTGCGTTGCTCTCAGACCCTTGGTGCATACAGATACATAAATACAGATTAAATACAAAATACAACTATACAGATATACAAATAAGGTAAAATGTAAAATATATATATAAAGCACAAGGCATATGGATGATAGAGTGCAAACCAGTAAAGTAAACAACAGTGCAGATATAATGATTGTAGTACAAAAAGATGATTTGTAGTGCAAAAGAGCTTATTTAGACTGATTAAAATGACAGTGTGTGTATGTATTTGGGAGGGGGGAGTGTGGGAGAGTCCATCAGAGGGTCAGAGCTCAGTGGTGCGTGGGGCAAAAGAGGGGAGGGGGGCAAGGTCGGGAGGGAGTTCAGCTTCCTGACAGCCTGATGTATGAAGCTGTCCTTCAGTCTGCTGGTCCTGTCCTGGAGACTCCGCAGTCTCCTCCCTTATGGCAGCAGACTGAAGAAGCTGTGTTTTGGGTGGGTGGGATCACCTGCAATGCATAGGGCTTTGCGGGTGAGACGGGTGTTGTATATGTCCTGAAGGGAGGGGAGAGAGGCACTAATGATCTTCTCAGCTGCTCTCACTATGCTTTGAAGTGTCTTGCGGCAGGACGTGTTGCAGGTGCCATACCACACAGTGATGCAGCTGGTCAGGATGCTCTATGGTGCCTCTGTAGAAGGTGCACATGATGGGGGTCGGGGCTCTGGCTCTTCTCAGTTTGCAGAGGAAGTAGATGCTGCTGTGCTTTCTTGGTCAGTGCTGCGGTGTTGTCAGTCCAGGTGAGATCCTCTGTGATGTGCACACCCATGAACTTGGTGCTGCTCACCCTCTCCATAGTCACACCATTGACGGTCAGAGGAGTATGCTGAGTGTGCACTCTCCTGAAGTCGACAACAATCTCCTTCGTCTTCTCCACTTTCAGAGAGAGATTGTTGTCACTGCATCACCCGGCCAGGCGGCTCACCTCGCTCCTGTTGTTTGTCTCATCTCTGTTGCTAATGATACCCACTACAGTCGTGTCATCCGCAATTTTGATAAGGAGGTTGGAGTTGTGTGAAGGTTTGCAGTCGTGGGTCAGCAGAGTGAAGTGGAGGGGGCTCAGCACACATCCTTGGTGGGCCCCAGTGTTCAGTGTGATGGTGTTGGATGTGTTGCTGCCGACCCGAACTGGAAGTCCAACAGCCAGTTGCACAGCGAGGTGTTGAGCCCCAGCTGGACCAGTTTTTGAATGAGCTGTTGAGGGATGATTGTGTTGAATGCTGAACTGAAGTCTATGAACAGCATTCTGACGTATGATTCTTTTTTGTCCAGGTGTGTGAGTGCTGAGTGGAGGGTAGTGGCGATGGCGTCATCGGTCGAGCGTTTGGACCGATATGCAAACTGGAAGGGGTCCAAGGAGGGGGGTAGGGCAGACTTGATGTGGTGCATGACTAGCCGTTCAAAGCACTTCATGAGGATGGGGGTAAGTGCAATTGGACGTTAGTCATTGAAGCAGGATGGAGACGATTTCTTTGGGACTGGAATGATGGTGGTAGTTTTGAAGCATGTGGGGACAACAGCCTGATTTAGCGAGATGTTGAAAATGTCTGTGAGTCGGTGAGTTCCACTGCACAGTCTCTTAGTACACGCCCAGGAATGTTGTCAGGTCCCGGAGCTTTGCGTGCGTTGATCCTGCTGAGGGATCTCCTCACGCTGTCCGGGGACAGCGTCATCACCTGGTCGCCGGGAGGAGGTGGAGTCTTCTGTGCAGTGGTGCTGTTTTGTGCCTCAAAGCGAGCGAATAAGGCGTTCAGCTTGTTCAGCAGGGAGATGGTGCTGTCACTGGTGCGTGGTGGGGGCTTGTAGTCCGTAATGGTCTGTATCCCCTGCCACAGGCCCTGAGTGTCTCTGCTGTCGCTGAAACGATGGGCTATCCTCCTGGAGTACTGTCTTTTTGCCTCTCTGATGCCGCGGGATAGGTTGGCCCTAGCTGTCTTCAAGCCCACCTCATCTCCAGCTCTGAAGGCAGCGTTCCGCGTCATCAGGAGTCCGTAGACCTCCCCTGTTAGCCACGGCTTCTGGTTGGCCCGGACAGTGATGTCTTTGTGACTGTTAGATCATCAATACACTTGGTGATGTAGGCAGTGACTGTCTCTGAGTACTCTTGGAGGTCTGTGTATTTATTTTATGTGGCAGCCTGCTTAAACATATTCCAGTCAGTGGTGTTAAAACAGTCTTGAAGAGCCTCTGACGACCCTTCCGGCCACACTTGTATCTGTTTGTGAACTGGTTTGGTGACTTTAACGAGCGGTCTGTATGCAGGCATTAGCATGACAGTGATGTGGTCTGAGGCACCGGGGTGGGGGAGGGGGAGGGGGAGGGCCTTGTAAGCTCCTCTCTGGGTGTTGTAAACAAAGTCCAGAGTGTTGTTTCCCCTTGTTGGAAAGTCTATGTGTTGGTGTATGTTTGGGAACACACTCTTTAGGTCTGCATGATTGAAATCCCCAGCCAAGATGAGAAAAGCATCAGGGTGGGCTGTCTGCTGCTCACTGATGTGCTGGTACAGTTCATTCAGTGCCTCGCTCCTGTTGCCGTTGTTGGAGCTGGGAGGGATGTATACAGCAACGAGCAGTATGGCTGTATATTCCCTCGGTAGATAGAATGGCCGGCACGTAATAATCATAAACTCAACCAGGGAAGAGCAGTTTTTGCAGACCACAACAGCATCGCGGCACCACGCATCATTGATGTATACACAAAGCCCTCCGCCGCGGGTCTTACCTCCCTCGACGCGAGTTCTGTCCGCTCGATAGCATGTCAGCTTATCGAGATGAATAGCGCAGTCCGGAATGCTGTTGTTGAGCCATGTTTCCGTGAACACAAAAACACAACAGTCTCTTACAGTCCTCTGAGTTGAGCGTAGTAGTCGGATGTAGTCCAGTTTATTGTCCAAAGAGCGTACGTTAGCCAGTACGATGGTGGGGATAGCCGGCTTGTGTGGGTTAGCCGCTAGCCTAGCCTGGATACCTCTGTGCTTACCCCTCTTCTGCTTCCTCTCGGGCCGCTTGTGGCGCCTCCGCTGTGGGCGAGGTGCAGCAGTGGGGGTCGGTGATGGAGTGGGTCTCCGGAGCAGACCGAGATCCCGCAGGTCTTTGGCGTGCGCAGAGTTTAACTCTAAAAATGTGGTTCTGCCGACATCGAGCAGAAACTCACGACTATATGCGCGCTTAGAATCAAATAGACGCGACGAATGCGTACAAAAACACTGCGCCTCACAAGACAAAAAACACGAAAACACCTGTCTGTCGGGAGAGAGAGAAGCCGCAGCGTGTGAAGCGCCGCATCCTTTGGAGTCATGTAATACTCCAAAGAATAATACTAGAATAAATACCCATTTATTCTGCAGGATTATGAAGAGAGAGGATCATTCACCTCATTTGCACACATTTGTCTTGGCAAGTATTTTAGTATTAAAACTTGTTTAGCAAATGTAGGAGCTTCAAATTATTAATGATTTTTATTTGCTTAAAAGTAAACGGTTGTCGATACCCATTTGCATCTCTCTGAGTGACACCATGGTCATACACTCAGCTCAGCCCACTTCCTCAGGTTACGTATGTAACCCTGGGTCCTCGAGGGAACGAGACGCTGCGTCGAAAAACGCTAGGGGAATGCCCGTTCACGTGACGTGCTCTGAATCTCGTGTGTATTCAACTACAGCGGGCGAGAGCGCACGGCGGGTGACGTAATGAACCAGGAGGTATAACAGCACGTCGGTGAGAGACCACGTCATCTCAAGGAGGAAGCAAGCGCCTGGTCAGTGCGGCCGAAAGGATGGCACCGATACGTAGCGTCTCGTTCCCTTGGGGAACCATTGTTACATACGTAACCCGAGACGTTCCCTCTTCGGGAACTCGAGCTGCGTCGAAAACGCTAGGCGAACAAGAATGCCCACGCCGCCAGACTCCGAAATCTCTGCCCAGTGTGGAAGATTGCACAGCTAGGGCAAGAGAACAGAAGAGCCAGGAGTGGCTCGCATATCTAGTCCATAAAACCTAACAAAGGTAAGGGGCGTGGACCAACCCGCTGCGTTGCAGATGTCCTGCATAGATACACCTGCTAAGAAGGCCTTGGAGGCCGCCATACCTCGGGTTGAGTGAGCCTTGACCCCAATGGCGAGGGGAGATCAGAGGACTCATACCCGTTGGAGATGGCATCCACTATCCACCGACTGAGGGTCTGTTTAGTTGCCGGTAGACCTCTCTTAGGGGGACCGTAACACACAAGCAACTGGTCCGCCCTGCTCCACAGGGCAGATCTGTGGACGTAAGCACTGGACACATGCAGTTTAGCCTCTTCTGGTCTGGATCCCCGAAGGGAGGAGGACTAAAGGCCTGTAGTACGACAGGCCGCGATGCAGAGGAAGGGACCTTAGGGACATAACCCGATAGCAGGAACAGAAACGCCTTGGCCAAGCCAGGAGCAAAGTCTAGGTAGGAAGGGGCCACAGAAAGGGCCTGCAGACTCTCTTGAGAGAAGATATCGCCAGAAAGAAAGTAGTCTTGATAGTGAGGTGGCGATCAGATATCTCCTCGATAGGCTCGAAGGGAGACCTACAGAGAGCCTCTAGCACCACCGCCAGATCCCACATGGGGACACGAGATCATACCGGCGGCCTCAGCCTCAGCGCACCACGGAGGAACGGTTCACAGTGGTTGTCATCGCACTTACTGGCCACGCAAGAGGGCGTGGAAGTCTGCATATCGCCACGTAACCGTCAGGGTGGAGCGGTTCAACCCGGCAGAGGACCTGGCCTGCAAGAACTCCGCACTGTACCAACCGGCAGTTAACTGGTCTATCTGTCGTCATCACGCACAAACAAAGAAGTGAAAAGTTTCCACTTCAGGGCATACAGTTTCCTCGTAGAGTGAGCTCTGGATTGGAGGATGGTCTCCACAACCTCATTTGAGAGACCAGAAGCTACTAGTTGTGCCCGCTCAGGGGCCACACCTATAACTTCCACAGCTCCGGGCTGGGGTGGAAGATCGTACCCTCCGCCTGTGAGAGGAGATCTCTCCTGACGGGAATCTCCCACGGAGCGCCGTCGAGGAGAGAAATCAGGTCCGAGAACCATACTCGGCCCGGCCAGAACGGGGCTACTAGCAGAAGACGGACCCCATCCCGGCGCACTCTCTCCAGAACTCCCGGGAGCAGAGCGATCGGGGGAAAGGCATACAGACGAAGCCTCGGCCACGTCTGTACCATGGCATCCAGCCCCAGTGGAGCTGGATGATTTAGAGAGAACCATAGGGGACAGTGCGATGTCATGCGAGTCGCAAACAAGTCCACCTGGGCCTGGCCAAAAACTCTCCATATCAGCTTCACCACCCTGGGGTGAAGCTTCCATTCCCCGGGCCTCGGCCCCTGCTTTTGAGCTCTAGGAGCGGAGACCTCACATGAGGAGGCCTAACTAACACCCCACGCTCAGGACAACTTGTAAGGAGGCTCACAGAGAGCCTACAACTCACAGATCCTGTCCTAGCGGAGCTCTCGCGAGCGGAGGCCTCAATAAATAACCCTCTGTAGCGAGAGGAGGCCTACGACGCTCACCGTGACAGGATGTCTGCTCCCAATTGAGATGCCCAGGAATGCAAACTGCTCTCAGCGAGAGAAGTTTGACCTGGGACCACACAAGGATCTGGTACACTAGTTTGTACAAACGGCGTGAGCGCAGACCTCCCTGGTTGTTGATATAAGAGACCACCGCTGTGTTGTCAGTGTGCACCAACACATGGTGGCCTCTCAGGTCCGGGAGGAAATATCTCAGTGCATGCAGCACGGCCAGCATCTCCAGGCAGTTGACATGCCACGTGAGATGGCGACCACTCCACAGACCACGGGCGGGGTGGCCACTCATGACTGCTCCCCAACCGGTGAGGGACGCATCCGTCGCTAGCGTTACGCGGCGACAAGGAGCTCCCAGCACCGGGCCCTGAGAGAAGAAGCAAGGTTTCCTCCATATGTCTAAGGCAAGTAGGCAGCGGTGCGTGACCTTGAGCATGCGAAACGGGTTTCCCCTCTGGGAGAACCCTTTGGTCTTGAGCCACCATTGTAGGGGTCTCATGTATAGCAGGCCAATAGGTATCACGTTGGACGCAGCTGCCATCAGACCCAGCAGTCTCTGAAACTGCTTGACAGTGAGTGACCGGCCTTCTCTGACTCTCGCGACTGCGGTGAGGATCGACTCGATCCGAGCAGGGGACTACGTGCCTGCATCGTGGTCGAATCCGACACCACGCCCAGATAAGTGGTCCTCTGTAATGGAGAAAGCACACTTTTCTTGGCGTTAAGTCTTAACCCCAGCTCTTTCATGTGAGCAAGAACGACATCTCGATGTCAAACCACCATCTGCTCTGACTGAGCTAAAATCAACAAATCGTTGATATAGTTTAGTATGCGGATGCCCTAGAGTCGCAACGGAGCCAAGGTCTGCATCCTACACATTTGTGAAAGTGCGGGTAGAGTGCAAGGCCGAAAGACGGAACACGATTGGTACGCTTTGGCCCTCTAAAAAAAAAAAAACAGCCACCTCAGACTCCCTGCGAGTGGGAAGGATGGATACATGGAAGTATGCGTCCTTTAGATCGATCGTGACAAACCAGTCCTCGGACCTGATCTGAGACACGACCTGTCTTATAGTAAGCATCTTGAACTTCAGTCTCATGACTGAGAGGTTCAAGTGACGTAGATCTAAAAATGGACGCAACCACCCATCCTTCTTTGGAACTACGAAGTACCGGCTATAGAACCCGGACTCCCTGTCGAGAGGAGGACCACCTCGATGGCCTCCTTCCTCAAAAGAGACTACTTTTTGTTCCATTACCAGAGCCTGCTCGGGGCCCACCAGCGTGGGAGAAGTCCCGTTGAAAGGAGGCGGAGGAGAACCAAACTGGATTCTGTAGCCTCTCTCTACAGTGTGCAGGACCCATTGAGACACGTTTGGCAGTAGTTTCCACGCTGCCAAAAAGTCTACTAAGGGAATCAGTCTCTCGAGACTGATCTCTGGTGCAGTACGAGCAGCCGGCTCGGTGCCCCGTAACGGCGAACCGGCAGGGAACAACCGAACCTGCTGCTCTAGAGACCTCCGCGGAGGTGGCGAGGCTCTTAGCACTGCTACGTTGCCGGGCGGTGACTGAGAGAAGCGCTCGCTGGAGACCGCTGCGCCCTGAAAAACTGGCAGGGTTGGCAGAATGGTTTCCCGAGGGTTCTGAGGAGAGACGGACACCGTGTAATGTGGTGCAAACCGTGCAACCCCAGAGGGGTCTGCCCTCATACATCCTGGGCCCGTTGCGTCAGGACTTTTGGCCGAGAACCTCTTAACTGAAGTACGTCCAAAGATCTGGCTTATCCTTAGAGGCCCCCGACCTCTGCGCGTCGCCTCGCCCCTCGTCTCCTCTACACGGGGGATCACGCAAGCCACGCTCTGTTTTTTGCGCGCCCCTGTGTTCGGACTGGTACCCGGAGGGGCTGCTCTCGCCCCAGCAGCCCCTGGAGCTAGATAGCGGCGAGGGAGAAACCTGCTGGAACCCGCGCCTGCTTACGACCTCCTGGTGCCTGTTGACACCGAATTGACGGCTCGCCAAACAGTCCAAAGTCACGAGCGGGCTTCCATTAGGAAGACCCTGTCTTTCTCTTTCATATCTGACAGGGTCAGCCATAGATGCCTCTCTGCTGCCACCATAGCTGCCATAGACCTGCCAATGGCACGGGCGGTCTCCTTGGTGGCGCGGAGAGACAAATCAGCGGTCCTCCTGAGCGGGGTAATATCCTCCGATTTTACCTGCTCACCCTCGTCTAGCTCTTTAAGCAGGTCTGCCTGGTACGCATGTAACACAGACATTGTGTGCAGACATGCACCGGCCTGACCTGCTGCCACGTACCCTTTTGCCCACCAGCGCTGATGTTGTACGCAGTGGCTTGGTGGGTAGCACTGGAGCCTTCAGAGACGATGCCACGCCTGGTGACAGATAGCTCGCAAGTGTCTGCTCTACCCGGGGCATCGTCTTATAACCGCGCTCTTTCATCCCCGCCACATCGCCATAATGATCGGAGGCGGGAACGAAGAGGCGGGCCGAGAATGGCCTTCCCCACGACTTCGACACCTCGGTGTGGAGGTCGGGGAAAAAAGGCAGGCTCCGGCGCGGAGGTGGTGGCTTAACTCGCAAAAACCGCTCATCCAACTTGCTTTTCTGCGGTTCAGCCATTTTCTCGGCGGGCCACTCGATATTATTTTGGCCACGGCATGAGTTACCACCTCCAAAAGCTCTTCATACTGGGGCGATTGAGGGGGCGAATCCTTGTCGACGCCCACCACATCAACCTCCTCCTAGGAAGAGAGGCGGAGCGCCGAGCTCGCTCGCCGGGGGGAAGTAACCGCAGAACGGGCTTCCGATCCCGGCGAGCGAGCGCCGGATCTGGCGGGTGAGGAAGAAGATAGGGACTCGCCCGTCTCCATTCCCTCCGCCAGTTCCAGCTGCGAACCCCACGAGCGCAATCGCCGCTGCGCCTCGGCGGCAGCGGGACCCGCGCCGCGGGGAACGCTTGCGAAAGCACCCTCCGCAAAGAGTGCTTTTCGGGAGCGGAGAGCATGCACGGGAAGACACTCGTCAATGCGGGCAGTCGCGCTCTCAGAGCTTACTCAGCATGCTCCACCCCCCCCCCCCCCCCCCCACCACCCCTCCCAGGGCAGACAATGCACAAACTGTGTGTATCCGCACCCGTAATGAAACGCGGGCAGGGAGGAACACACAGTTTGAAACGCTGGCTGCCTTCGCCCCTACTCAAATGATGTGACTTGTCATGTGCCTTGGACATAATTTCTCTAGCCCTACGGGACAGACAACACCAAATATGACTCACAAACAGATATCAGACTGACACACACACAGAGCGCTTGCTGAATGACAAAAAGCTGACGCTGGTCTCACCGCACGTGCTTTTATAGCCTCCTGGTCATTACGTCACCCGCCGTGACGTCTCGCCCAGCTGTTAGTCTGATTACACACGAGATTCAGAGCCCGTCACGCTGAACGGCGTTCCCCTAGCGTTTTTCGACGCAGCTCGAGTTCCTGAAGAGGAATCACAGTTCTGAGTTGGAAAGTTTCCATGTTCCAAGACTAACTAGAAGTGGCTTTCTTTTGCAATTTCCTAAATAGCAAGTTGGAAATTCCCACTTTCCGAGTTGAATGGAATGCTGGATAAGTCGACCACTCTCATGGTGTCTTTTCATAGGGTCTCTAAGTGGTTTTAGAAAGAGACGGTTTGATTCTCTTACGGTAAACTGCTCTGAATAGTACAGCTCTCAGTGGCTGAGCTCTTGAGGAATCCAGAGGCTGGATTTGAATTGGTTTTGTTCGCATGAAGCTTTTCAGTGCATTGTGAGACAGGAATTAATAATGAGGCACAGTGTTCTCCATTATGCCGGCCCTGGACACAAGCTGATCAGGGACGTCTACATAGCAGCCCTGTGTTGGAGAGATAGAGAGTAGCCCTGTCCCCCTCTTGGCAGCCACCCGAGTGACTTGCCATGCTCATAAAAACACAATGCTCACTGTTCAGGCTCAGAGCAAATGGTGGTCACGTGCAAACATTACAGCTCCAGACACATTGGTGTCTTTGGCACAGAGCGGGTGCCGGTGGCTTCCGACTACAGGAAGTGACTAGAGGAAAGAGCCTCCCAAAGCTGATGCCTAAAACAGTTCATTAATTTAAAGGCACCACCAAGAGGGATAAAACGTCTTGTTGCTTCCAGTTTATGACCCTTTTAATATGAAAATGTTTCTGCCTAAATTGATCTGTTTCAATGAAATGGCTAATTATAAAATAGTTCCAAATCATCAGAATTTTGGCACACTTGTCCTCACTTGTCATTCAGCCATGTACTTCCTCTTATCGTACCACAAATGACTTTCACTTTACTCTCTCTGCCCACTTCCAGTCATTAACTGTGGAGATCCTGGAGTGCCAGCTAATGGTATCAGACTGGGCATTGACTTCACGTACGGCCACACTGTGAGCTTCCAGTGTTCACCAGGCTTCACTATAGATGCTGATCGTGCCTCCACACTCATCTGCACCAAGGATCGCACATGGAACAGCACCAAGCCAGTTTGCAAAGGTTTGAGCCCACCTCTTGTGAATGGAAGCTTCCTGGTTTTATTTAATTCATTTATTTTTTATTTTATTTCATTTTTCAACATGACATATTGTCTATGTTTTCTTGCAGCCATTGTGTGTGGAGCACCTCCCAGCATCCCGAATGGTCAGGTTGTGGGGTCTGACTTCCAATGGGGGTCCAGCATTAGTTATAGCTGTAATCAGGGTTACCAGCTTTCCCTTCCCACTATCCTCACCTGCCAGGGCACAGGAAACTGGAGTGGCGAACGGCCTCAGTGTTTTCGTAAGTGTGAATTTTTCTGAAGCCTTAAAATAGAATTTGAGTTTTACCAGAAATGTTCATAAGCATTTAAATCCACATATATACAATTTTTAACTGGATATCTCTAAATTTCGGCTGTAAGTTTTGTGTGATGATTTTAAAAGCTTATAGTATAATATTCTCCTCAATTAATATCTTTTTCTCTGCAGCTGTATTTTGTGGAGATCCAGGGATACCAGCCCAGGGCAAGCGAGAAGACCGAGGGTTCACCCCATACCTGTTCTGTTGTAAGTCTCATGTACCGCTTTGATGCATGGCGGCCTGCCTCGCCGATTACTGCCAATGATGGAAAATGGAGTGGAACCCAGCGTTTGTATAGGTAGCTGCTTGATTCATGCTGCCTCACATTATAGAAAGAAGAAAGAAAACGGGTTTGGTGACATAAGTTATTATATTGCCAAAACGGTCGTTTGACTAGCAATGGGCTGGTTTTATGTCGCACATGGCAATCTGGCACATCCATTCAATGGTATATATGTATAGATATATAGATATATAGATATATATATTTTTTGTGTTCTTTTTTGGTTTATTATATTTGATCATAAAATACAATAAAAACACAGAATAGTTGTGTGAATATTTAGCAATTTAAAAGAAGTGTCCTCTTATCTATCTATCTATCATCTATCTATCGATCTATCCATCTATCTAACAACAGATCCAGGCACACCATGGCGGGTAGAATGGCATCCTCTCTTGGCCACAAGAACAAATCTCAAGGCTATCAGTGGCTCATCACATCAAACCAAGGACGTATCCATTCATCTGGAACAACATTTTGTATGTCATTTATGGAGATGTGTGTGTTGATGTCACACAGATGGGAGTCAGTATACGACAGCTGCAGAAAGGGTCATCCCTCTGGGTTCCATTTCAGGGCCTGTTTGCACAAACCTCATATGAGTGGAAGCAGCCTGGTGCATCGGTTAGCCCGCAATTTGCAAAACATATTAGAAGATTTATGGTTACGTAGGCTTGTTTTTGTTTCAAAGCAGTTTTAAAAATGATTTATAAAATATTATGTTAAAATTATTCTAGGATTAATAATGTAGAGCGGGTCTGCACAAACCTGCCCTGGAGGAACCCCAGCACTTGCATATTTTATATGTCTCTCTCATTTATTACACTTGATTCAACTCATCAGCTCATTAGTGTAGACTGCAAGACCTGAAGTGTGTGTGTCAGATATAGGGAGACATACAAAACGTGCAGTGCTGGGGGGGGGAAGCAGGGAGAGGTTTTGAAGACCACTGAGGTAGAGCAATAGCAACCTTTTCTGATTTCATTGAATTTGTATGGTTATATGGTTTTTGTTTGTTGGTTTGTTTTTCCACAATACACCCTCCACAATATAATATATTCTCTCTTATTTCTCTCCTCAGCTCATCACTGTAATCAGCCGGAGCTCCCCGCACAGGCAGATGGTGAGGTGGAATATAGAGCTGCCTTCTCGGGTGATACGTCCGTACACCTGTCAGTTTATGGTTTTATACTGGCCTGGAGGGTGAAAGGTGCGTCTGTCTCTTATTGCTGAACACCGCACCTGCAGGGCTGATGGCAGCTGGACAGGGAAACCTCCATTGTGTGCACGTATGTACAAAATACTTATGTGTGTTGAATAAATATGTGTGTGAGCCCACAAACCAAAATGTACTGAACTTAAATGTGCTTTTACATGCAATTAGTTTTTTCAAGAAATTGATTGATTGGCTTTGAGCATGTTCATACCACATGTGTGTTTTGGTGTAGCCCATCTGCTTGATTTACAGACTTAATGATTTACCGTATTCCACCACTTTGTGATTTTCTTCTCTACAAATGTTGATAAATGGCCACGTCCACCTGTTTCATCTCCACAACTGGCGTGATCGCTGTGCCCAATTCATCATGTTATTGTTGAAATGTTATATTAGTAGAGCTCTGATTAGCCCAGTGGAATGCTTTGTTTTGGTTTTGGAAAGCCCAGACTGCTATAAAATATCATCAGATAAACAGTTCCCATACAGCATTTACCATGCCGACTGTGAGCATATAGGGCAGCAATATAAGATTAGCAATCTCCTTTTTACTTTGCTGAAGGAGGATGGCATTCGTCTCAAGTTCAACCCTAAATGCTTCACAGTCTAAGAGTTGTTGAAATATGTTGCTGTAATCTTTTATAATAAAGCTATGAAAGCAGGGTTCTGGCCTTTTGAAGTGGAAAGATATTAACAGCACCTGTGGGAGACCAGAGAGGGGCAACATAGTCGTATGACATCTAATAAAGCTGTTTTTCCCCACTGTGTGTGTCCAATCATCTTATAATGTCCTGGAAAGTAGACTTCACAGGGTATTCAGATATAATAAGTGAGATTCCAAATCATACAAATTCTACAGTATATGTTCAGTCCAAATGGCACAGGGAACAAGTGTACATCAATTTATCACTACATAAGAAGGAAAACAAAGTTCAAGGCAGATGCTGCAAATAATCCACAAGATGTCTTAAAGGTACAGTTCCTTTATTATGCCCATGGGTTACATAACAGAAGACGCATATTATAAACAAACCAAACCACATTTATTTACTTATAAAGCATTGCAACAGTCATTTATTATTAATTGTAATATAATGCATATTATTTTTAGTCATGTAAGCATGTTTATTAGTACTGCTTGTGAAAGGTCCTGTCAGGTGTTTAGTCTTGTCATTGACCCCAAAGTATCAGGTGCATCTCAATAAATTAGAATGTCGTGGAAAAGTCCATTTATTTCAGTAATTCAACTCAAATGGTGAAACTCATGTATTAAATAAATTCAAAGCACACAGACTGAAGTAGTTTAAGTCTTTGGTTCTTTTAATTGTGATGATTTTGGCTCACATTTAACAAAAACCCACCAATTCACTATCTCAACAAATTAGAATACTTGTTTAGTGAATTGTTGGCCTTTCTGAGAAGTTATGTTCATTACTGTACAGTCTCAGTATGTTGGTAGGGCGCTCCTTTGCCTTAATTTAATGCTCAATTCGGAGTGCGCAGGAGGTGATTCGTGTGGGCACTGCTGAGTTGTGTGGCAAGCCCAGGGCTTTGACAGGGCCTTCAGCTAGCATTTTTTTGGTCTCTTGTTCATTTTCCTCTGACAATACCCCAGTTCTCTTGCGGGTTCCGGTTGGTGAGGTTGTGGACAGTCAGCACACCAACACCATGGTCATTTAACAACTTTTGGTGCTTTTGGCAGTGAGGGCAGGTGCCAAATCCTTTTGGAAAATGAAATCAGCATCTTCAAAAGGCTGGTCAGCAGAAGGAAGCATGTTTTCTTGGTAAACGGGTGCAGTGACGTTGTTTTTAAAAAAACACAATGGACCAACACCAGGATATGACATTGCACCCCAAATCATCACATAATGTGGAAACTTAACACTGGACTTCTAGCAACTTCGGTTGTGAGCTTCTCCACCCTTCCTCCAGAATCTAGGACCTTGGTCTCCAAATGAAATTAAACTTGCTCTCATCTGAAAAGAGGATTTGGACCACTGGGCAACACCCCCCCCCCCCCCCCCCCCCCCCCCCCCCCCCCCCCCCGTCCAGTTATCTCTACCTTAGCCAGGTAAGAAGCCTATGGCGTGCCTGGGTTCAGGGTGGCTTAACAAGGGAATATACAACTGTAGCCAAATTCCTTGGCACGTTTGTGTGTGGTGGCTCTTGATGCCTTGAAATCAGCCTCAGTCCATTCCTTGTGAAGTACTCAAATTCTTGAATCGATTTTTTGCTTGACAATCCTCATAAGGCTTGCGGTTCTCTCGGTTGTTTGTGCATCTTCCACACTTTTTCCTTCCAATCAACCTTCTGTTAACATGCTTGGATACAGAAATCTGTGAACAGCCAGCTTCTTTGGCAAAAGAATGTTTGTGGCTTACCCTCCTCGTGAAAGGTGTCAATGATTGTCTTCTGGACAAATGTCAGATCAGCAGTCTTCCCCATGATTGTGTAGGCTAGTGAACCAAACTGAGAGAACATTTGAAGATCAGGAAA
Source organism: Sinocyclocheilus anophthalmus (assembly GCA_018155175.1). NCBI lineage: Eukaryota > Metazoa > Chordata > Actinopteri > Cypriniformes > Cyprinidae > Sinocyclocheilus > Sinocyclocheilus anophthalmus. Next base: position 114,659 of record JADLZN010007870.1, on the reverse strand, counting down.
ACCTTTGCAGGTGTTTTGAGTTGAATAGCTGATTGTGAGATAGTGGTAATTGGTGGGGTTTTGTGAGCCAAAAATATAACCATATTTATTTTAAAAACCAAGACCCGTTAAACTACTTCAGTCTGTGTGCATTGCATTTATATGAGTTTCACAATTTGAGTTTAATTACCGAAATAAATGAACTTTTCCACAACATTCTATTTATTGCTCAGATGATAACAGACCAAGCCGGATAAAACCTGCAGGAACCAGTGGCAAGAGCGCCCAACACAAAGCAACCGGTAACGTTCACTGTGTCTCATAAATTAAATAAATCTTTCATGAAGTGCTAGTAAGTAAATATCCCCTAAACTATTGTAGTCACTTGAAGTATAATAAGTAGATTTGTGTTGTTTCTTTCCTTGGTTTTGCTTTCGGCCTTATTCAGTGCCAAGTGGGGTCTTTTGCTAAGAACTCTCTTTGGAGGGAGTTCTTACGAATATCTAGGGCAGAAGACAGCCAGCAATGCTCGCATAACTGCTTTGAACCATTCAGCAATAGGGCTCAAGGCCACTCTTTGGACAACAGCGGAGTAACAGCTAATCTGGCTGGTGAGTGTGTTTTTTAATTTTAACCTCACAAGCACATTGACGAAATACACTCATTTGGGACGCTTCAGAAGCAAGGTAAGGCAATGTTCAATTGTTACGTCGCAGCATGTGTTTGTGTTGTCTTAAGGAAAAGTGAGGCAAATGAAAAAGATGTATTGTTACTTATTCCAATCCATATTTGATCCATGGAAGATAAAGGGAGTATTTGCAGATATGCTAAAGCCGGAAGCATACATGACTGGTTTATCTATTTCAAAACACTAACCTCATACACTGTGACTGTAAAACCATACAGACGAAAAATGGACATCAGTACACTATAAGGTGACTGAGGATCCGCACATTACCAAACTCTCAAGGCATTGCAAATAGAAACAAAACGGCATTGTTGCTATGAAGCTACGTAAAAAATGAAAACGTTTTTTTTCTTAAATGGCTCAAAATATCAGTCATGGTTGCATATTCAGACAAATGGATGGAATATCATATTATGAAGCTACATAATATGAGTCTGTTTAACGCCATACATCCCAACTTTCTATAAGATTCTGCAGCCCATCCTACAAGAATGGCTTGACTGCACCAACTAGGGTATGTGTATTTTAAAAACTTTTTTCTGTAAACATAAAATTAATGAACAGTTAATGTAAAGTAACATCTTAGCTAGTCAATTATGTTAGTCATTGAGTCATTGATTGAAAAATATATGGAAACGAACCCAAATTTTAAAAAAAACAAGAACTTGGCAATTATGTTTATTGCGAACCTCGTGACAACCATTTAACACTCTCCCATTCTGCAGGTATCTATAATGAAAGAAGAAGCCCAATGTTGCTGCAGGGGTACAGATTCAAGGAAGTGTAGAGCTTTGTTAACACGTTCAAATTGACAACTGGGCATGGATGGAAAGGTATGCATATTTCTTTTAGTTTCCTCGAATTCCAGTAGTGTCACAGGAAAGCCCTGTTGCGCAGAACATCCGTCGACAGTATCCTGACAATTTGAAATTAAGACTTTCAGGCAGTGGAAACGTGGAAGAAATAATCATTGTGATGATTAACAGATTTTCCACAGTGTAATGGATTAGCTTCAAATAGATGGTTTGCTTGAAGATCTTAGGAAACCACAGATCAATATTTGAACCATGTAGATGCGAATTTAACTTTACCCAGTAACCAGTTGGCTATATTAAGTGGACTGGTTGGTGGAAAAAAGAGCATCACATTGGATTCAACAGCGTACGATTATGGGCTGCAGTCCTTTCTGCCGTGCATGGTAGGGCTCCACTGCCAGTGTAGTCTTCAGAAGTTTGTCCAGCTTTGATAGGTGGATGTTTTGAACCTTCTGCAACCGAGTGGGCTCAAAGTTACTTCACACTCACCGGCGATGTACAGGGCATTGTGTAGGGCCGGACTTGGATGATTATAAATACTGAAACCCTCAACCACACACATCACACATACACCTGGTCACTCCGGGGTGATAGCAGAGAACCCGACACCAAGTTTTCGTTTAATTAAAATAGTCAAGTCTACAATCATGCGGGTAATCAGGGCAGACGTATCTAACCCCCTCAGCCTCGGGACACGAACCTGGGAGAATTAATTAAAATTGTGGGCCTGAGGGTGTGGTCGTGTGTGTGTGTGTGTGTGTGTGTTCGTGGAAGGAGAGAGAAATAGAGACGCACAAGTGGTGGGGGGCGGTTAGAGCGAGCGGGGAGAAAAGTGAGTTTATTGGATTTTTGGGTTGGGATGTGTAATCTTTTATGCCTCAGGGAAGAAATGAGGGGAAGTAAAGTCAAACATTAAGAGGACTTACATCTACTGGACACATTGTACCGTTCAGTGGTTCATTGGGACATTTGAAAATTCTTTAGCTACTGTTTGTACTTTTTCCACAGGGTCATACAGCCTCTTCGATAATTTGGTTACCAAAGGCTTGTCGAGGAAAAGGCTTTGGCCCGTTTGGACTTCAGAGGACTGGGTATGTGGCTTGTCATACAGGACAGTTCACCTGTATAATGTGGTAAAGGGATAAAATGAAAGTTTGTCTACACTTACTCACTCATACATTCCAAAACCCAGAAGACTTTGTTCATTTTCGCAACATAATGAACTTTCAAATAGAGAACAGAAATGTATTAAAGGGCCCCTAAATGACATTTTAAGGTTCTTAATATGTTTGGGGTCTCCTACATATGATTAACATGATGCAAGGACAAAAACGCTTTCCTTTTTCAAAATAGCATTAATATTCCCTCATTCTGCGATTCTCAACGATTCAGTGTTGAAGCATTTAAAAGAGTCAGTCTCCCAAAACCCTCCTTTGCTGAGTCGTGCTTGCTCAGGCTAGAGGACTAGCTGTATGATGGGCTAGGCGACAGCGCTTTGTCGGAAATGATACACACTTTGCCATAGTTTTTGAACGCTCTATAGAAAATATAACATCTATTATTTATCATACTTACAAATTGTGATTCAGTGGAGTCAGCTGGTCCAAATAAACTGGGTACTGATCCATCTTTCAACAGCAAGCGTTTTGTGAATCCCGCGTTAAACTCCCAGAGATTAGAGAAGCAGTCGTCAGTAGAATGACGTGTTGGTGGGCGGGGTCAAGTTGCCCGCGGACGGCCAACATAGAACATACGTGATCAGCAAATGTGTTACCCCGTGACGTGTAGCCGTCATGGAAGTGGGATTCCAATTACTAATGATCGTTGAAGATGTCAGGAGATTCTTATTGGGGAGACAAGAACTATTAGCGCGCACTTTCAGCTTTACAAATTTGCAGATTGTTTACATTCACATACAGCTACATTACACGCTGCATGAAAGGCAATAGTGGAAATGGCATAATTGGGGCACTTTAAGTTTCATTAAAAATATCTTCATTTGTGTTTCAAAGACAAACAAAATAGTATTTTGAAATGGGTTTGGAACAACATGAATAAATGACAGAATGTATAGTGGCACCAAACAGAATAGCAAAAATAATAAATGTTTTCAAGCAGGTTTCCTAAACACTCTCCTCATCTCACCATTTTTCAAATTATCAACATATTCACTTGCATGAGCATTTCATTATGTCCTCCAGTTGAATTGAGTCCACCTGGGACCCCAAACATAGCGTGCTAGCTCACCTTATACCCTATGAAAGTTACTGATTCTACATGTAATCTATGCTTCCTCTAATCAGGTATTACAAATGGCTGAACCTAGAATTTTACAGACAGACTTGATTCATGATTGATTTATATATGAAAATAATTAATTTTATACACTGCTCTCTTTAATGCTTGATTCTGATTGATCGGTCTCGGTAAGGTGTGCTACATTATAACAAATAATATTAGGCAATAAACCCTTTCAGGGGTTTATATGTGTCAGGCTGGATGGGATGCTCATACAAATCAGTCCATGAATAATTTCCATTTAGATGTTTCAGCATTTTAAGTTGGTAAAGTATTTTAACATTGAATAAAATACTCACTTCAGCTTTAATGCCATAGTGAAAATGTCAAGTCTGGGTCGTTTCCTCAGATATCAGTTATCAATTACATGTTTAAAATGATATATACTGCCAATGCCGCCCACAACAGTTATCGGGTATTATTATAATATAATTAAGTAGGAGAGAAAGGAAAACTAGAGTCAGTATAAGTATCTGGTGTACAGCTTGTGGAGGCCAAACAGTGAACAGTCTGTCAAATCGTGCCGTAATGAAACAGGCGTGCCTTCATCTATAAACGACAGCTGTATAGACTCCTATCCCAACATCATCAGACAGATTGAGCAAACAGAAGATTTATTAATAAGAGGGGCCGTAGTGGAAAGAGTGTGTGTGTGTGCTCACACACCCATATTCCATCATTTCATGTTGGTTTGATGAGCTGGCTCTATTGAGTTAGTTAATTGAATCTCCCACTTGCAGCCTTGATGTTATTGGGAAGCTTTTTGGCATTGTCTGATGAACAGGTGCGCTGACACTCTCTCGTTTTTAGGAAAGCTCTGTGGTCGGAATTGAAAAGTGAATTCAAAATGGCTTCCATCTTTGCCGTGTCTTGATATCTGTAATTAAAAAGCATTGTCAAGATATAATGCAGTTTGACATCTCCAAAAAACAAGGCCCCCAGTTGAGTTATACAAAACAGTGGGATATGAAGTTTGCCCATTTAATTAATGTCTTATTTGTTACATGATTTCAAATCAATTCGAACACATGCTTTGACACAAAGCTTTTCGCTTGTGGTTAGTTATTTTTAAAATCAACTCTCTACAGAAATTGTTTGTTTATTTGTATTGTTAATGTTTGAAAAGGTAAAAGCAATATTTTGTAAATGTGTAATTTGTATGTTATTTTACAGAGGGCCTTGATCCAAAAGGGGAGAATACAGGCTATAACTTTGCCTCCAATAGCAGTTCAGTTGCAGCAGCCATTTTAGTGCCTTTTATTGCCATGATCATAGCAGGCTTCGCTCTGTATCTCTACAAACACAGGTAAAGCAGTTCACAAAAGATGTATTGTTCATTGTACATTGATTTGTTTGTGATTTATTATGAATCACTCTTCCAGAATATTTGGTAATATGCCTTGTTTACTTTCAGAAAAAGGCCCAAAGTACCCTTTAATGGTTATGCGGGCCATGAGAACACAAATGGAAGGGCGACTTTTGAGAATCCTATGTATGACCGTAACATCCAGCCCACTGATATCATGGCCAATGAGACAGAGTTCACGGTCAGCACAGTGTGCACAGCAGTATAGCGACCGCTCTAGTCAAAGGTGAGTCTTCAACCAGAAAGATCTGTTCTTAGTGAACTGCCTACACAGATCATGGTATATGGGAGAATTGACTTCAATACAGGTAACTTAAAGAGGAATGACACAATATGCTAATAAACATAAATATACATGACCTCCAAATTGCTGTAAAATAGTTTTATTATTTAAAATTGTATTTTATTATTTATAGATTTTTATTTTCTTTATTTTTTGTTATCAAATTGAATTAATTATAACTACAGTCTAATTGAGTTCTATTTATAAGGACATTTCTCTTGCTTTTTCTGCCATCTTGGGGTTTTTTTCCACTGAGATTATCGCAATGCATTCTGTCTTCCCCAAGCTTATGGAATACTTGCAACTACTGAATTTATTTTTTTATTTTTTGCACTGCTTTCTGCAGTGACTGATTTTGATAAGTAACAGGTTATCAGGACCCCATTTGACCCTAATGTTAAAACAACCTTCACATCAGAAGTCCACTAGGTTTTGGAACAGAGCTAATAATTTATACTAACTGAGCTGGTTACAGTCTGATGATATTTTATGTTTTTTTTTTTCCTAGAAGAACTTGTTTCTAGGTTTCAAAGTCATACCGTGACCTTAGCATTCTGCATCCATATCTACCGTGTTTCATTAGACTACTGTATAAACTTGCATGGTGTCAGGGATGAAAAGGTCATTGCCGAACACAGTTGAAATCTTGCGGTATAATAAGCTGAATGAGGACAAAAACCTCAGGGAAAAGACATATATCCTCTCATAATTGCTTTGGAATGATTTAGGGGCATCATTTGCTGTATATTTTGCTATTATACTCAAACTGCCTTTTCAGCATATAGTTTGTTTGAATGTTGAGCGGGGAGTGGGGGAATTAAAACTGGAGAAAATGTACTTCTAAAACTGACTTTATCACCCTGGTTTTGCCCTCAGACAAAATGGAAAACAAACTGCTGAGACAAGGGGATAAGGATAGAGAAGTATTGAATTTTAATGTATTTATTTCAGCTGGGTCTCTCCTTTTTTGTTGTTTTTAAAGAGCACCTCTAAGCCACAGACTATGAACTTGGGCAGGATTTGTAATTGGTTTCCCCTTGTATCCCATGTTTTAAAATCTTTTTTAAAAGATTGCTGCTGATTTTAACCTGAAACAGCTCTTTGTCATGTGGAAACATGCTTTTCTGCTGTTTGAGGATTTTTTGTTATTGCATTCCTAAATTACATGAGTTAAAAATGTACCTTGCTATTGCAGTCTGTTGTGATGATGTTAGTCTGATACTGTTGTGTTGAGCATCTCTTTCTCACTCCTTCTCTATTTTTTTCTCTTTTTCACCGTGTCCATCTGTGTTTTTATGTCTTTTTCATCTGACAAGCAGTGTTGCACAGTAACTAACTAAAGGCCGGCTCACACTGTGCGATTTTGGCCACGATTTGGTCGTCTGAGACCAATTTTGAAAATTCTAAAAGATTCCTATAATTCTAGGCTAAAATCTGTAGTCTTTGATTGTTAGTTTGACATGTTCACTGACAGCCGGTTAATGACCGTTGCGATCAAATTTTACCTCCGACGTCCGACGAACTTCTGGCAGTGTCAGAAGATTTGGCGCACAGTCCTGCAGTGTGATATCTCCTATGACGAACGTCAAACTGTCTTAGTTTTTCAAGACAAGCCATGATCAGAATTAATGCTAGAGATTTCTTCTAACCGCATAAACTCCGGCACTCCCGTCCTCCGCTCACGGAATTCATCTGATATGTTGCCTTTGCTCTGATAAACACTGGTTGCGCTGCTGTTTTCATGTGGGTGTGTAGTCCTACTTGCACTATTCTGCATAAATACGCAGGTATTGCCACCATTCATATACTTTTAATGATAGCCAACATTACAGCCCTGCGTGCAATGCAGCTCGCAATCACTGAACGTGTATGGGTTGATAAGGTAAAACTCCGGACAAGTTTTCTTGCGCGCACCCGTTTTTAACGCGTCTTGACTGTCGTACAGTCTGACATTAATGACAACTGAGATCCCACAGTGTGACATGATCATCATGTTCGTACAGTCTGACAAGTACAATCCTAAAGGACTTTTAAAAAATCGCACAGTGTGAGCCCAGCTTCAAGTAGCATTGCCAACTACATCTTTCAGTATCCTAACAAGTAGTGTACCAATATATGAAGCACAGCTCACACAGAAGTCACTTACATACCAAGCAGCTTTCCGTTGGTCAACTCAATGTTAAGAATTGTTTCGCTCTAACTCGAAATTCCTGATCACATCGATTCCTATTGAAATGACTGGATTTTGCATGTGAAAATTCACAGAACAGTGGTAAATGTGACTTTACAGTAAATAGCTTCAATGTAGTTAGCCACTTTTTAGTAACTTGTAGTGTAGCTACTTTGACAGAAGTTTAACTAGTTTAAATAATGAGTAGCCTGAGAAATCTCAAAGTGGTTTCTTCAAAACTGCTGACAAACGTGTCTTCTCTGTTCTTTTCATAGGCTGGATATAATCGTTCCCTCTCCACGCAACTGTTCCCATAGTTACGAATGGGCCACATGGATGGACTAAAGAGGAGGATTTTTTGTTTTTGTTTTTCATTTGTAAACCAATTCCAATTGTGACAAAGTGATAAACCTTGACAACGATGCTGTCAAAGCGCATCAACAGAGATGCACTGATAAAGACCCACATCAGTGTTTGCTAGCTACAACTCTGTTCCTACACTCTTCTGCTGTCTCCTCTTTTTTCCTTCTGAGGGAACGTCCTGTTTGACTGTGGCAGCGCAAAGGGACACATGTGAAGCTCACAGCCGTCGCTTGCCAAAAAATGACAAGAGATACATAATTCTCACTCTTAATTTGGAGGAAGTCTTCATGTGAGCAGGAAGTCATGAGAAGCATGTTGCTGGAGAGTTGAAGCTTTCTTTTACTTTCGTACCTTGAGTTCTTGCCATGGAGTGCGTTTTGGCTTGTTTTATCCCCTTTCCACCTTGAGCTGAAATCACAAACAAGTGCAGACTTCACCGAGGACACTCTCTCTGACCTTCCCCATCAGCTCCCTAAGTATGTAACCTCACAACTCGATCTGAAGTGGAATGAGAGGCTTCTGAGGCTTATTAGAAGACATGGATTCTAGCTGTAGCACCTCTCCTCATTTCAGCCTGAAGGAACGAGTGTTCTCCCACCATCTTATCATGATCCTGGCTGAAAATGGACAGTCCAACCATCCGAGCAGCTCAGCTGAGACATGAAAAGATGTGTTTTGGTGTTCAGGGGCTTTATGAAGCTGACTTCATGGCCATTATCTGCTATTATTTCCTTTTTCTCAAACTGACAGAAGAAAAACAGCCCACATTAAAGGGTTGGATTTGTATTAGCCAGGTATCTGAACCCCCTCATCGTGTGTTTGGATGTTCTGAATTGGATGTTTGTGGGCTGGGATATCATGGTGAAGAACCGTTTGTTAGCATTTATAGTTATTCCTGATATCAGACAAGTTTTAAGTGGTTGGCTTATGTCATTGAATGACATGGATCCAATGATTTTCATACATAGAGTAAAGACAACACAGCCCTTGAAGTACAGAGGTAAGTGTAACTTGAGATGTGTCTTTCATAACCAGGGGAGGGTGTGCTTTCGGTCCTCAAGTTCTGAAGTCAAGGATAAGAATGACGTGCGGGTTTTAGTCAAAAGGAGCCAACGCCAAATGAGCATGAACATATTTAATCTCTGTAGCTTTCTGTCATAATCTGTTTCCCTGCACATTCCTCCATGTCATCCATGCCCACGCCACACTTAAGGAAAAGGGGCTTAGAAGTCACTCCTTAAAATACTAATCCAAGGCTGGTTGTTTATTTGCATACATTTGCATTTGCACCAGTAACATGAAGAGAAGGTTTGAAGATGAGCAAGAGCTTGGGAAGTTCGGAGGGGGGGATAGATCTGACAATGAATTGAATTGCATACTGCATAACATACATTTTGTTATCAAAGTACACTATATTCTGGGTGCAGCATCTTTTAACTGGCCGGTGTTATTGAGGTTTGTAATTCAGTTATTGAATATTATTGCCTCTGCTTGTTTCTGCAGCATTCTGTTCGATTTTCTTGTCTTACGGCCTCTTGTTACCTGATGCCGGCATTTACTTTCCAGTGGGCATTTAAAATCCTCCGGTTTATACGCTGTACTGTTCCGTTCAGCTTCTGAAATCAATCACTGATATAATTGCTTTTACAGGTTTATTACTTTTTAAATCGGTAGCCTATCATGGTTGTTTTAATATGATATTACCCAGAGCTTGTTTCAATTGTAAGTTGATTGAAAAAGCAAAGATTGTATTTTCATTGGGATTTTATGGGCCAGGAGTTAGCAGGTACATTATCTTCAACCTATTGACATTAACTTTATATTTACAAGACTGTTGCATGGCTGTTCTTTTTAGGAGAATTTCATTTTGTATTCCTTTATCAGTGTAGATGGCATCTTATTGCAGTTTCCACATATCAGACATCATTTTGTTGAAGTTGATCTCATACTGACTTGGGAGTTTTACATTTCTTACTGTTGCATTTTACGTCTCAGCAACCCGACAACAATAGCAATGCTGCCAGGTTTACAATGCTGACATTAGAAATGGCGCCTTGTAAAATCCTACAAAAGATGCACTTTGCTAGCGATAACACATACACACAAAATGTCAAGGCACAAGGGCTTCAAAGTCATCACCTCTATTTTATTTTTCATCTTTATGTGTATATTAACCCAAAATGTTGTTGAAAGATCCAGGCAGCCTGTGTTTTATGCTTGTCCATCTGTTTCTCGTAACAGTGCCTTGGTAACTCTATATGTGGTATATCCAATCTCTTCTTATTGCTCCATTTTTATTATTATTGCACACTGGTCAAGAGTTGCCAGTTGCTAAGGGAGAATTTCAAAGATGCAGCCTCGTTTTTTTTGTTTTTTTTTCCCTTTGGTATGGAGTCAAGTCTTTGTTATTCTCAGCTTAAGAGAATCACACAAACACAAAAATAATAACCAGCACCCCAAAACATGTAATTCATTTACATATTCACATATTCCTTTTGGTTAGAACCTGCACTTTAACGGAGCAAGTAAATGCTGTTTTATATTCTTTGGCCTTCGTGCTAGCATGTGTCATGAAACTATTCTTATATTGTGAATATTATTCATTTTGCAAAACCTATGGTGCTGCTATGCCAAAGTAAAAGGCATCAATCTATTTTATATACATATATAGAGAGAAATCCAGCCAAAATCAAAAGCATTACAGCATTTATTATGTTATTTATGGCATTTAGCAATGCTAACAGTGAATTAGCTGAAGCGCTCAACACATTCGTGTCTGCGTTTCAGTCTATAACAGTGTAGTCATTGTACTGATCACTGTAACAGACATGTTCCCTTCACAGCGCTGATGTGTTTTCAGTGTCAGGCCATTTTCATCAGAACCAGTGCTTGCATCTTCATATGAAGAACTCTGCTTGGCAGCCCTCCATATATGTTATGCTCAGCCCGACCGAATCACACACACACATCCGCTAAAACAGATCAGCACCTTAGTTCATTTAAATTAACTAAGTCACAGGCCACATGTCACGTCACTTTAAATTCTTGAATATTACCTTCGCATATATGTGATGAGTATATGGCAACCTTTTCATCAAAGGTTCTGTTGGCATGATGTGAAAGAGAGCATGAAGCAAAGAGGATTGCGAAGACTTGGATGATCATGTCAAGACCACTTTGTAGTGTCAATGTATTTGTCTCATTTATCATAGTCTTTATAAAAATGAGAATTTTAGATGTAGACAATATCGGGATTGCACTGAATGTATTTTTAATTTTGGAAATATCTATGCTATACATACGGTGAACATCCAACAAACTACGTAACTAAACCAGTAATTGGAAAAACAGCACCACTAAAAGACTGCATATCAATATATTTGAATTGCACACTGCAGCTTATATTGGATAAGTATATGAAAATGTTATACTACAGGATGAACATATCAGTTTTGAGTGGAGGTCAGTGTGACAATATCTTGGTATGCACTTGTCCAACTTCTTTTTGTCTGTTTTTTCTCTCATTTTGATAACCACAACCATGCGTTTCTCTCCAGTCGGTAAGAGGTACAAGCCCAGTCTTGAAGGACTTTTAAAGGACTTGCTCTGCACTGGCTATCCAAAGCCTAAAGGAATACAGTCAGTCTTGAGTTATGTACTTGACCAAAAGGATTTTTTTTTTAACAGTGACTTTCAAACTTTAAAGGACCTTAATGGAGCGGTCGGTTAAGGATATTCAGACAGAGACTCTGATGCTGAAAGGAGAACTAATGAATAGAAACTTTTTTTTGTACAGAGATATATTTTTATGGAAATAAATTTGTAATATAAAAAAGAGAAAGTGTATTGACAGATCTGTAAATGTTTTTCATTATTGTAGTACAAATGCTAGTGGGGAATATAAGATATATATATATATATATATATATATAATAATATTATATATATATTATCTTATATTATTATATATACACACAAGCAAAATAGAGAAGTTTTTTTTTTTTTTTGTAAATGTAAAAAGATTGTTATAGAAGGTTTACATATTGTAAATATGTAATACTCAACATGGCTTGTCTGCAATATATAAAATGTATTTTATCTGTCTGTATATGATGCTTTGCATTGTGTTTAAGCTTATTCTACTTTCTTGAACTTGAAACCTATTTTGAAGTATTTGGAATAAAAAATGAAAACATATATGTGCCTGCTATTTTCTTCATTGTGTGGAAGGTTTGTAACTTTGTGCATTATAATGAATCTTTGAGGGTTCAGAACTTTCAAAGCTTTATTCATCTGTATGCCCAACCTGACAAAACAGGACAATAAGCCCAGATATTTTTCTCTAGTTTTCCTGTAGCACATGCAATGACTGTATATGGAAGGCGTTAAGGCACATTCAAACCCAGTGTTTATGTAACATCCTGACTGCTGGGATAACTATCTGCTGATTTTAAAGGCAGCTTTTGTGTATGCTTTATTACATATTATGCTTAACATGTACGTTATAGCCTAATCATGTTTGATTGAATAAGATAAAAAAAATATTAATTCATATATACAGTGGACATAGAAAACAATCACCCCCCTTAAAAAATAATCACATTTTGTTGCTTTGCAAATGAAGATGGACACAGTTTTTGTTATATCCAGCTGTATTTACTCAGTGCAAATTATAACATCCAAGTGAAGATATAAACACCAACATGTCAGAAAAAAATTAAAAACCAGAATCACTGTCTTGGAAAAAGGATCAGCTCCTTGTGTCAGTATTTTGTTGAACCACCTTTTGCTTTAATTACAGCTTTTAGTCTGTTGGGCTACCTTCCGCGGTCTTAATAATAGACTTTACTGTGCTTCTAGGCATTGATAAAGCCTTTACATTTTTTTTGTATCCGCAACTTTATTCAGGAGATCTTTTGATAGTGCCTTTCCACCCATAGTTGATTGTTTGCTTCAGTTGCACTACCAAGGACTGAAATGCTCCAGGAAAGCTCTTTTCATGCTGAGCTAAAATGACCACAGCTGATCACAGTTGAAAGTCAAATGGCTTTGTGTGCCATTGAGAAGGTGATTAGTTACACCTGATTGAGTTTACAAGTCATTTGTAAGCCCGGGACACACTGCACAATTTTAGCAATCCTATAAGATCATGGCAAATCAAACTGTGCGACATGGATGCAGACTATGATGATGACACCTGGTGGCTTGTAGGCTATGAGGCATGTTACTAAAGAAGAATGAAATGTCATCAGCATGCGCTAGATGTGGTAAACAAAAAGAGCATGATGAAACACACTTTGGCAGTTGCAGTTTTTATGCATGTTTTAAGCGGAGAAAGAGGAAGGGATAAGCACTTGAGGTAAGCAGTTTTATGTTTAAGCGCCATGTCGCGTTGATTTCATGTCGCATTTTTATTGGCTGGTAAACGTGGGTCGTAGCAGCAAACACACTGCGATGATCATGCTGAATTTCTGACACTGTCAGAAAATGATCGTAGGCTATCTTTGGTCGCAAGACCGTGAAAACGGCCTTCTTTGAACCTCTCTCCACGATCACAGACATCGCCATAATTGTTTCAGATGCCAATCTTTCGTCTGAGATAGCCGAAAATCGTGTGGTGTGCCCCGGGCTTTAGGAGGGGGGGTGATCCTTTTTCCAAATCATTGATTCCGTTTATTTATTTATTTATTTATTCTGACATGTTGGTGTTATATCTTTCACTTTGTTATAAGTTGCACTGAGTAAATACAGCTGGATAAAACACAAACCGTGTCCGTCTTCATTTCAGGCTGCAAAGAACAAAATGTGATTATTTTAAAGGGGGGATTCTTTTCAATCCTGTGTGTTGAAGGAATCAAAACTTTTGCTTGTCAAAGACGTTATTTTCTGCAACAGTCCAAAAGTCAATGGAAAAATCCTATTGGGATTTTGTCAAAGGGAGTTTTGTTTGTACAGTGGGTACGTAAAGTATTCAGACCCCCTTAAATTTTAAATTTTTCACTCTTTGTTATATTACAGCCATTTGCTAAAATTATTTAAGTTATTTTTTTTCCTCATTAATGTACACACAGCACCCCATATTGACAGAAAAACACAGAATTGTTGACATTTTTGCAGATTTATTAAAAAAGAAAAACTGAAATATCACATGGTCCTAAGTATTCAGACCCTTTGCTCAGTATTTAGTAGAAGCACCCTTTTGATCTAATACAGCCATGAGTCTTTTTGGGAAAGATGCAACAAGTTTTTCACACCTGGATTTGGGGATCCTCTGCCATTCCCCCTTGCAGATCCTCTCCAGTTCTGTCAGGTTGGATGGTAAACGTTGGTGGACAGTCATTTTTAGGTCTCTCCAGCGATGCTCAATTGGGTTTAAGTCAGGGCTCTGGCTGGGCCATTCAAGAACAGTCACAGAGTTGTTGTGAAGCCACTCCTTCGTTATTTTAGCTGTGTGCTTAGGGTCATTGTCTTGTTGGAAGGTAAACCTTCGGCCCAGTCTGAGGTCCTGAGCACTCTGGAGAAGGTTTTCATCCAGGATATCCCTGTACTTGGCCGCATTCATCTTTCCCTCGAATGCAACCAGTCGTCCTGTCCCTGCAGATGAAAAACACCCCCACAGCATGATGCTGCACCACCATGCTTCACTGTTGGGACTGTATTGGACAGGTGATGAGCAGTGCCTGGTTTTCTCCACACATACCGCTTAGAATTAAGGCCAAAAAGTTCTATCTTGGTCTCATCAGACCACAGAATCTTATTTCTCACCATCTTGGAGTCCTTCAGGTGTTTTTTAGCCTTGCACTGAGGAGAGGCTTCCGTCGGGCCACTCTGCCATAAAGCCCCGACTGGTGGAGGGCTGCAGTGATGGTTGACTTTCTACAACTTTCTCCCATCTCCCGACTGCATCTCTGGAGCTCAGCCACAGTGATCTTTGGGTTCTTCTTTACCTCTCCACCAAGGCTCTTCTCCCCCGATAGCACAATTTGGCCGGACGGCCAGCTCTAGGAAAAGTTCTAGTCATCCCAAACGTCTTCCATTTAAGGATTATGGAGGCCTCTGTGCTCTTAGGAACCTTAAGTGCAGCAGAAATTTTTTTGTAACCTTGGCCAGATCTGTGGCTTGCCACAAATCTGTCTCTGAGCTCTTCAGGCAGTTCCTTTGACCTCATGATTCTCATTTGCTCTGACATGCACTGTGAGCTGTAAGGTCTTACATAGACAGGAGTGTGGCTTTCCTAATCAAGTCCAGTCAGTATAATCAAACACCGCTGGAGGATCAGAAGAAATGGACTGCACCTGAGTTAAATATATGAGTGTCACAGCAAAGGGTCTGAATACTTAGGACCATGTGATATTTCAGTTTTTCTTTTTTAATAAATCTGCAAAAATGTCAACAATTCTGTGTTTTTCTGTCAATATGGGGTGCTGTGTGTACATTAATGAGGAAAAAATTAACTTAAATGATTTTAGCAAATGGCTGCAATATAACAAAGAGTGAGAAATTTAAGGGGGTCTGAATACTGTCCGTACCCACTGTATGTTAACGTGCCTCATAGCCTACAAGGGTGACACTAACCTCCAGGTTGGCCTACAAAAATGCATCACTACAGCAGTTTGTTAAATATTGGTTATGATGCCTTGGAAACCAATCTGAAAAAAAATTTCTTAGAAGGTACCTTTTGTCAAATGCTGCCTTTTATGTCTGGCTGTTTATGGGCAATGAAGGCTGAACAAGAATCAATGGCAGATTTGATTGTTGCATTTCCCTAATCCTTTATTTTTTTTTTTATGTATAATCTTTATTGTTATAGTTTTACATTACTCCTGTATCATATGTTGAATCTTGTTGCTCACTAGTGGTTGTGGAACTATTACTTTATTTATTTGTGACTAGCCAGAGTGACCAGGGCCTGGGTCGTAACAGTTTGTTTTCTGCTGGTCACTTTCCCCTTTAACTTCATGTGCCCTATGGAGCAGTGTTGGCCTGTGTGATCTAGTGCATGTTGATTTTGTCAGCAAATTAGAGGAGCGTATGATGATTGACAGCAAAACATTTTTTTAACCAAAAAGCACTCTGTGTAGTTTCTGCCATCTAAAATGTCCTTATGTTTGTTAAGGCTACAGTTGTCACATAATGATTTGCCCCTAAATAACTCCAAAGTGCTTTTCTAGGAAAGTTCTGGGTGCTTGTGCTGCTCTGAGTGTTCAGAATCAGCATGCACTGTGCAGAGACTGTATCAGGAGGAGGCAAGTCCATTCATTCAAAGATAAATGGGAGGGAAAAAGTTACTTTTATTCATTTCACTCATAAAGGCCTTTTGGTAAAAATTAATTTAAAGATTTTTGGCCTTTCCCAATTCCTGTTAGCTTGAGGCTGTACTTGCATGACAGCAAATAGTTCCCCGGGCTAATAACAAACTTTAATAAGGACTTGCGTATATGGCTTATACAGTATGAATTGATACTGAAGCTAAATTAACAATGCTTTCATTAACAAACATGGTGACCTTTAAGAAAAGCTAAGCATGCACATTTTTAATAGGCCTATATAAATTAAATTATTCTACTTGCGTTTTGGGAACACTTTTCATAAGGTATTCCATTGATAATATTATTTAACTACATTATTAACATAACTACAATGGAAATATTTCGAAAGCATTTAGTACTCTTAGTAAATGTTAATATATCACCATACTAAATAGATTATTAAAATCAAATGTAATGTAATGGACCTGAGCTAACATGAACATGGAACAGTTGTATAGTACCATTGTATTCTTTTTTTTATTTAACTACTGTTAATAAAGCGAATAATACTGTAATAAGTGTATTCTCGTTGTTTAGGCAAGTGTAATTAAGTGCTGAAACTAAATTCCGAGCACCACACGCAGCTTTTGCATTTATAACGATCCTCTGCAATCTGGACATGACTTAAATAAAACAGGAACTTTATTGACTTCAATTTTAATTTGTTTATAAAACATTCATCACCAAAATGCCAGGAACAAACAAACACACTTGCCAACTCCTGTTGCTACCCAGAGAAAAAGAAATTCATCCCCTCTTCCCTTTAACACTGGGTTCCTATGGAATCTGAACAAGCTGTTTTCTACGGTGGCCGAGAGGTGCAGAACAAATCCCAATTCTGAAAACAAAAGAACAAATTACAAACGCAAATGCAAGTCTAAAAACAAAATAACAATTCAGAAAACAAAACAACAATTCAGAAAATCTTATTAACAATAAGACCTCAACGACAATTCAGACAAACCGGAAAAGGTAGGTATAGTTTGAGACCGTGCCATTGGTTTGGAATTACGCACTAAATTATAGCATGAATTATGTTCCTGCTTAATTATAGCAGATATCATTTAGCACTATAATTAACTACTGTTATTAAAATGCTCATTGTTACAATGACTGCTTCTTAAACCAAAAGCAATTGATACTGTGGATGAAAAATAGTCTCCCCAGATTTCCTTCCAGCTCTCATTTTAATGAGACAGCTGAGCTGGTTTGTCTTTCACAAGTTTTGGCAGCTTTGGGGACAAACAGGGAGAAACTTTTTTTTTTTTTTTCTGAGAAAGAACTAACTTTAGAAATGAAACCCAGACCGATCCTTTAACCAAAGTAAAGTTATTTGCAGTGTTTATATGCACGAATTGTCACGGCAGAGAAGAGTCAGGATCCAAGTGCGAGTGCAAAGGTAAGGTTTATTCAGTAATCACAATAACGGAGACACAAAGAGATAATCCTCGGGTCCTGGTCGGAGTCAGAGCTCCACGGAGAAATCCCTTCGACCACTGCGTTGGACCAACCAAGGAGAAGGCTGAAGATCCGTACCCAGACTGAGCAAGAACTGGAAACAGAGAACTGACAGGAGACAGGAACATGAGAATAACGAACCGACAAACACACATTGAACAGAGTGGCTTATAAAGGGCTCGCTAATGAGTTGCAGCTGGCATGCTCTGATTGAGCACCAGCTGCAACCACTAACGAATGACGTACGCACATACAACCACATGACAAGACGCAAAAGGAACGCATGGACCCATGAACCGTGACAGTACCCCCTCCCCCTAGGAATGCCTCCTGACATTCCCAGGAAGACCTACCTGTCGATCAAAATCATCGATAAGAGAGTGATCCAGTATGTCCCTAGCAGGTACCCCACTTCTCTCCTCCGGACCGTAACCTCCCCAGTCCCACCAATACTGAAATCTCTTCCCCCCTCCGCCTTATCCAGAATAAACGCTTTACGAATAGGCTGGTTCCCCGTCGAAGAGACGCGGCGTTGGAGAACCGGGACTGGTGGCTGATTAATGCTGAATGAAAAACAGGCTTATTTTGGATGTACATGCAACGACGGAATTAATTCTCCTGTACCTTGAGAAGTTAGAGGCGTACTGCCACCGACTCATAATCTGGTGACCGTAACCTTCCAATGACTTTGGGACAAGCTTATTACTGACGGCTCTAGAGAGGAATATTCTTGGGTTGAAAGCCACCCCTTTGGTGAGACCGACTACGTACACTGGAGGTTTCGACCGGATGGTCGCTCGGGGGCCTGGACCTTGGTGCGCGCCCCCCTGGAGGAGGGTCACCCGGCCTTGCTCCCGTGCGCGGCACTCTCCTGGCCGATGCGTGGGCAGAGGGGCTCGTCGACTTCGGATTCCATACTGGGCATAAGTGTTTGCGTTCCCTACGCCTACACGTCAACGGAGACGGCCCGGGGCAAAGACTTGGTTGATTCATGTGCGTGACTCAACCCATGGAGTTTGGACTGTCTCCCACGGGAGGGTTTCGAGAATCCAACATCGCAACACTCTTTCTAGAATCTGGTGGCCCTCATCTGTCTGACCATTACTCTGGAGGAACCCGGAAATAAATACGACCCGTCGCCCCCAACAATCTACAAATCTCTCCAAAATTTGGACACAAACTGGGGCCCCCTGTTAGAGACCACGTCTACCGGGAGGCCATGTAAACGAAGACGTGATCTATGACAGCAACCGCTGTTTCTCTGGCTGAGGGTAATTTGGGCAGAGGAATGAAATGAGTTGCCTTCGAGAATTGGTCCACCACGGTCAAAACCACCGTGTTCTCCTGAGAAGGGGGAAGACCCGAGACAATCTAATGAAACATGTGACCAGGGTCTCGAAGGAACCAACAGTGGCTGAAGAAGACCCGCGGGGGGGGCGATTGGAAGACTTAGAAACAGCACAGACGGAGCAGGCCAAAACAAATAAACCAATGTCCCGAGCTATACCTGACCACCAGAACCGTTGTTTTACCAGAAACATGGTACGTCTCACCCCAAGATGACAGGCTACCTTGGAAGAATGAGCCCATCGGATAACGTCGGACCTTACGGACTCTGGCACGAACAACCGGTTCGGTGGGCACCCAGACGGGGGCGTTACCCCTTGAGAGGCCGTGCGGACCTTTGTCTCGATCTCCCATGTGACCGCAGAAATAAAATGTCTCCTTGGCACAATGGGGTCGGGCGCTCCGAATGATCAAAAATACTGGATAACGCATCCGGCTTGATGTTCTTAGAACCAGGACGGTAAGAAATGGAAAAATCGAATCGGCCGGAAAAAAGAGCCCACCGAGCCTGCCTAGAGTTTAATCTTTTAGCGGATTTGATGTATTCAAGATTCTTGTGATCTGTCCAGATGACAAAAGGAACCCCCGAACCCTCCAACCAAGGACGCCACTCCTCCAATGCCAACTTGACTGCAAAACTCTCTGTACCAATATTCATAATTACTTCGCGGAGGACAAACGTGAGAAACATACAGCGCAGGGGGTGCCCTGCCGTCCGTGGGGGACGCTGGGATAGTTACCCCCCCACCAACCCACCTCTGACGCTCAACCTCCACACAACTGCTGAAGGATCGGGGCTATGAGGAATGTGGAGCTGAAACGAACAAGCCTCTCATTTGGAAATGCCGCTTCTCTGCACGAGACCACCTGAACGCAGTCTTGGTGAGGTTAAGGCCGGCAAGTGCAGCTAGCTGGCTGAACTTGGAAAAAACGCCGTAGAATTGGTCAAGCCCAGAAACCTCTGCGGGCCTTGCGGAATCTGTGTTTGCCAATTCCCCAAGCCTGAACCTTCTCAGAATCCATCGCACCCCCTCGGCCGAGATTATTAAACCCCCAAAAAAAGAAACAGATTGTGCATGAAAAACTCATTTCTCTGCCTTGACAAAAAGCCCATTCTTGAGCAGCCTCTGGATCACTTGTCTGACGTGCTGAACATGTTCCTGGGGAGAACGAGAAAATATCAGTATGTCATCCAGGTAGACATAAATGAACTGATCGAGCATATCTCTAAACACGTCATTAACGAGTGCCTGGAAGACCGCAGGAGCGTTCGAAAGACTGAATGGAAGAACAAGATATTCAAAGTGCCCCTTGGGGGTATTAAAAGCGGTTTTCCATTTATCCCCTTCTCTTATGCGAACCAAATGATAAGCTTTGCGGAGATCTAATTTCGTGAAAAATGATGCCCCCTGCAGACGCTCGAAGGCCGATGACATCAACGGTAAAGGGTAAGTATTCTTCACTGTGATGTCGTTTAAGCCCCGATAATCAATACAGGGACGAAGAGAGCCGTCCTTCTTTTTCACGAAAAAGAACCCCACACCGGCTGGAGATGAAGAGGGGCGGATGATCTTGGCTGCTAAAGAATCAGATATATATTTCTCCATGGCCTCCCTCTCCGGAGTGGAAAGTGAATATAACTTGCATTAGGCGGAGACGTACCTGGCAATAAATCTGTAGCACAGTCATAGGGACGATGAGGATGTAGAGAAGCAGCCCGAGACTTACTGAAAACTCCCCTCAGATCAAGGTACTCCTGTGGCCCGTTAACAGGTCCGAAGGATCCTCCTGAAACACAGAACAAACAACAGAAGAACACGCGGACAACAAACAGGTGGCATGACAATACTCGCTCCAACCCAGCACATTATCGTTACTCCAGTTGATGTGAGGGTTATGGAGAACCAGCCAGGGATGACCCAGCACTAAAGGAGCCGAGGGTGTGTCGGTGAGGAGAAAGTGAATATCCTCAGTGTGTTGCCCCGAAGTGATGAGCCTTAAGGGTGCCGTGGTGTGAGTGACAGCAGGTAAAGCCTGGCCGTTGAGTGCAAGCATAGACGGGCTGAGAAAGCTCCACCATGGGAATCTGAAAGGACCAAGCAAACCCAATGTCCAAAAAATTCCCCTCAGCCCCAGAGTCCACTAAAGCCTCACAGTCATGATAAACAGACCGAACCTCCAGGCGCTGTGGTCAACTTTAAAGGCTGAGTCTGGAAATAAGAGGATTTTGGTTCCTTAATGGCCCGCGTCAATAACCCTCCCCCCCTCCTAGGACGGGCGGGGGTGTGTGTCTTTTGCTGCACCGTGCCGGCGATGTGTCCGTGGAGCGCCAACAGTACAGCACACTCCGCTTATTCTGCGTCTCTTCCGCCTCTCCCTGTAGTGGGGGAGACGGAACCTTCCCACCTGCATGGGCTCGGAGTCTGGAAGAGGGAAAACAGTCTTAAGTGACGGTAATTGGTTCTGTGAGGCGAACGGCGGTTCTCGGAGTTGTCGTTGATCCCGCCTCCGCAATCGGGTGTCCACCCGAATAGTTAGAGCTATGAGTTCATCCACCCCAGATGGTAATTCTGATGAATCTATCTCATCCTTAATTTTATCAGACGGGCCAAACCGAAACATGTCCCACTGTGCCTCTGTATTCCACCCACACTCTGCAGCCAATGTGCGAAATTCGATTGAATAGTCAGTGACTGTGCTCGGTTCTTGACGTAACTCGGTGAGAAGTCGTGCTGCTTCTCTGCCCGAAGCAGTATGATCGAACACTCTCCGTAGCTCCTCGGGAAAAGCCTGAAAGGACGAGCAACAAGGCAATCTCCGTTCCCACACTGTGGTTCCCCAGTTAGCGGCTCGACCCGAGAGCAACGTTATGACGAACGCCACTTTAGCCTCCTCCGTGGGAAACGCGGATGGTTGGAGGGAAACATAGAGTGAACATTTCGCCAAAAAAGAACGACATAATTGGGGTTCCCCGGAACAAAAGGCTGGAGGTGGTAGCCGAGGTTCATGGGTGCGGACACTCGAACCCACCGACACCGGTGAATGAGACATGGCTGGTTGCTGAGCTGAACCCCGCTCAGCTTTCAGATGCTGGATCTGGGTGGTGAGCTCAGACAGCTGACTCACCAGGGCCTGGACGGCCCGCCCTGTGGCCATCATCTGATCCTCCTGATGCTGCATGCGAATATTAGTCTTGGCAAAAAAGTCTCTGAGCTCTGCCGCACTCGCTGGATCCATGAGTATGGTCGGTTCGTTCTGTCACGGCAGAGAAGAGTCAGGATCCAAGTGCGAGTGCAAAGGTAAGGTTTATTTAGTAATCACAATAACGGAGACACAAGGTGATAATCCTCGGGTCATGGTCAGGATCAGAGCTCCACTGAGAAATCCCTTCAAGCACTGCGTTGACCAAACCAAGGAGAGGGCTGAAGATCCATACCCTGACTGAGCGTGAGCTGAAAACAAAGAACTGACAGGGAGACAGGGCATGAGAATAACGAACCGACAAACACGCATTGAACAAGGTGTCCTATAAAGGAATCGTTAATGAGTTGCAGCTGGCGCTCTGATTGAGCGCCAGCTGCAACCACTAACGAAATGACGTACGCACATACAACCACATGACAAGACGCAGAAGGACCGTCCGGACCCATGAACCGTGACACGAATTATCTTCAAATATTTATGAAATATCACCTTGAAGCGACCGTGATTTTGATGCACTTGATTAATGGTTAATTATTTGAATATTGTGCCAGCCATAAAGTCGAAATTTCGGTTTTATTGGTTTAACAAAGCAAAATCATTCCAAGTACCCCCGGAACCTACTTAACTACCCCTTTGGGGTGCATGTAGCCCTGGTTGGGAGTCCCTGCTGAACGACGCCAAGCCTCTGGGTGTAATAACATTCTTTAGAAGCCAATTCTCTTGGAAATACAACTACTGTGGGAGTACAGATGGCGTTTTGATCATTTATTATTTATTTAACGCTAACGACGGATGCCTCTCTCACGGACTCTGCCCAGGGTCTGTGGGAAGGCCATCATCTCTTTTGGCACATCAACTGCCTGGAGATGCTGGCAGTGTTTCGAGCTCTGACACACTTCCTTCTAGACCTAAGGGGAAATCATGTGCTTGTTCGCACAGACAACAAATCGGTGGTCTCCTACATCAGTCGGCAGGGGGGTCTGCGTTCGCGCCCTTGTACAAGCTGGCACGCCAGATCCTTCTGTAGGATCAGGGGAACTCCTCTCTCTAAGAGCAGTTTACATCCCTGGGTATCTAAATCAGGGGGCAGATATCCTGTCGAGACAGGGGCTGAGGCCCGGGGGATGGAGGCTCCACCCCGAGGTGGTTTGTCCGCTTTTACAACATAGACCTGGCATCTACCCCAGGTTCCAAAGTTCTCTCTTCGTGATGTGCTCATAAGATACACACAGGCAGGGACTTGGTAGTATGGTGCAGTGGGTATTCTCGTTCCCAAAGCGACTCGACGCAGCTCGAGTTCCTGAAGGTGAACGTCTCTAGGTTACGTATGTAACCATGGTTCCCCGAGGGAACGAGATGCTGCATCTCTTTGCCATACTCCCTGCATCCCTCCAGTCGCTACTTCATCGAAGCTAACTTGCGCTGTGCCGGATGCGCTTTTATACTTCCTGGCGCTCACGTCACCCCACTCGTGACATCTCGCTGCTCCATTGGACTGATTTTACACGTGCTTCAAAAGGGGTTTTTGCTGTAAAAGAGCTTAATGTATTGACCACTTCCTCCCCAGTCCAATATGAAATAACGTCCCTCCATCCATCCATTCATCCATCGCAATTAGTAATAGGGCAAGTAAATGTTGTCATGTTTGTATTTGTTTACAGCACTCATTACATTTTGTTCCCTTCATATTTCTCTCTCTAAAATTGGGAGATTCTCGGAGAGAGGGGTTCTCATTTCCATGCAGAGTTGTGTGGCCTCTTCGATTCAGGGCTTTAAATGACTCCAGTTTCCAGTATTTTTAATGTTTTTCATTAAATCTGGGATGAATAGGATCCATTTGAGCTGGCCCTAGCCTGCTGGACCCAGACTTTCTCCTCTATAATCAGAAGGACAAGCTCATTCGGACAAGGGATTGAAAGCCTGACAGGGCCAGCGATCTGCACCACTTCCCCGTCAAAGTGAATATAACGCGGCATGCACCTAAAATGCAGTGTCATGGCAACGGGCACTATGCTACACTGGGATCTGGACCTCAAACGTTTGAAAAATGTCTTGTTTAGATTCATGTTCTCGTTTGTATATTTCAAATGTATTAGGTAAATGTGGTGTTTATGGTGTTACTATCTGATATTTATATATAACTGATGGTGTATTGATATCGATCAAATGCACAAAATAATTAACATTTACTACTATTACCAAGTGACAGATTAATTTATTTCAAAGATTTTGGTTGAATGCAGCCTTTGAAATCAACAACAAAGCATTTTGTTCTATTTGATTGTTAGAGACCCTATCTGACACATTTTTGGGTCACAACCAGTGTAGAACTACTGTTCTACCAGAAATACTTAGAAATTGAGTTTATTTAATGCACATTTATACAACATCCTTTGGAATTATCCCCATCTGACTCTGTGGTTCCTTCTCTTTCTCAGATTCTGCCAGAGAAAGATTATGTTGGCACACTGAAAGCAAAATGATAGACTTTCAAAGGACTTTTAAACAAAAAATTGCACTGTGACACGAAAATGTTCATAAATTAATTAACTGTAATGAATATTCTGATTATCCTTCAGTGCAAATTGGATTTGAAAGAGGTGAGACACCTTGTAAATTCCAAGATCCTTTCAGAAGAATGTACACTAGGGGCTTTGGTGCTAAAGATAAATTATGAATAGCATATATAAAACAGGCAGTTATTTATGGAGATGAGAGGATGTTAAAGACTTTTTTTAAATTATTATTAAATTCAGCTGATCCAAGCTTTGTTAGCTGAAATCCCCATGGCTGAGCACCTCTGAACTTCCATTTTGTTATTTTAATATATATAAAAAAATTTTTTATGAGGCATAGAGTCTATGTTTGGAGGTTATTAATTCCCTCCACTGTTTACCCCAACATCACTCTTAAACCATTGCTAATTCTTCTTCAAAAATTAACTTCTAAACAACAAAGTCACCATATAAATAAAGAACAACAGAATACAAATGAATATGGAAAGGTATTCACCCTTTGTATTGTAAACAATGCTTTGCATGCAGCATAACTGAAAAGATCTCCTTTTTTTTCTCTGCCTTTTGTTTATTAGAAAGATAGCTTGAAGCAAGATTTCCCTCCTGTATAATTAAATACTTTTTCGAAAGTACAGAACAGGAAAATAAAAGTTTATTGTAGAAGTAATATTGCTTTTCCATTTGATAACTAGGTTTTACAGTTGCTATATTGCCTTTTTTATTGCTATGTTTTTTTTTTTTTGTTTTGAAGGGCAGACTAGGATAATAGATGTAGTCTACTGGACACTGTATGGCTACTAAATATAAATTAGAATTCTAAAAAGTATCTAAAATATTTTAAGTAACTCCAATATCATTAATGTTTATCAATATTAATAAAGAATGTTTATGAAATATGCTTCCACACACTGACCTCAAAAGCTGGTACATGGAAAAGAAAACCAGATAAACCACAGCAGTAATCTTTGATTTGTTTTTAACAATTTCATTGATTTGCATTAATAATCATTTCTTACAGTGTTGAATGCATTTACAGTATACACCGTATACACATAGGTTATCTTAAACCCTTTACACCGGGGAAGTTTTTGAAGAACTGTTGCAACAGAATTCATTGTTTGGCTTCAGTGGGTTGGTGAGTGTTTTTGACCTGTTAGTTTCAGACAGCTGACTGACAGTCTCCAAAAAAATCAATCAATGAAAGCAGGTATAAAAACAATAAAACAACTACATTTCAGTTGAGTAACTGACGTAATCATTCAACTTTGTGAAATGTATTTTTCTCACTTTTTAATGTTTACAGCTCATGTCTTCTGTTGGCCACAAGCATTGTGAAATCTGAAACGTCACAATTACTGCCGGCCATTGCTGTCGAAGTTAGAGACTGTTTCATCAACATTCTCACAGAAATACAACACACACACACACTTGAAGTGGCTGTTTCTTGATGCTCAGCAAAGCACTTTGACGCACCTCACTGTCCGTGCTCATAAGCTCCTTCAATCCATTGCACTGTAAAGCAGCCAGACGCAATTTGAAGCACCGGGTGTTGGGGAAACTGTGCGGTAATGACCACATTACAGCAGGGATACACTGGAAAGAGTGAGTTTTATCTCCTCCTGAAGAGGGCTAGATGGGACAGCGGGGTCAGGGAGAAGCCAGCGGTCCCGAGCAGCGCTACACGGAGCCTTGTCCATTCACTATGGACATATGAATGATCCTGTGTTGAAGTGTGATAAGATCTCGCCCTGCTCTGACCACTGACAGCTCTTGCTTTATCTTGACACATGTTGCAAGCTGAATCTGAAAAGCATAATCCCTCTCTGGCTCTCCTCTCTCTTTCTCTTCTCTTTTTCCTGGGCTGAGCAGTTGTTGAGCCACTATTGTATTTGTTAGTTTACTACCTTTTTTGCCTCCTTTTTTATTAGCTCATCTATGGCCCAAAACCGATTGTGGAAAAGTAGTGAAATTTGGCATGCTAATTTGGGTGGGTCTGTATGTTTTATTAGGATTTATTATGCATTTAATATTTGGTTTAGAAACATTTTTTTGTTCATCAATGAATCAAACGATTAAATTTTTTTTTTGAGTCTCTTATTGTAACATTTTAATTGTGATTATTTTAGTTTTTCATATTACTCTTGGTACATTTTGAATGTGATTGCTTTCCCATATAATTTCTGCTTGCTGAATCGCATTCCTTAAATCAACGTATATCTGTTTTTTAGAAGCCTGTCAAATGCCTTTTCCTTGTTCGGTCTCGTTGCTACTCCTCAGAGATGTTGTCTAATTGGCATTGATTTTCTGCTCATATGATCTTCAGACCATGCCAGGCAAAAGTCATCCCATTGATTGTTTGTATTCGGAACCATTTGGCTCTAGCAGGAAAAGGATTTTGTCCATGATGCTTTTAAAGTGCTGCCTAAGTCTTAAGTTATGCAACAAGTATAGTAACAGGTTGTTTGTTACAGTGGTTAAATCTTAGTTTGAACCCCACCTAGGGTGATCTTAAAATTTAATATATCATCATCATCATTGTGCTTACTGTAATATAAGCGGTGTTTGATTCATATTCCCACTATATTTGTTCTTTCATTTCTTCCTTCCAACTAGGCATAGTATGATAACCTTAAGCAAAAATATAATGTTATTGTCGTTCCAGCTCTAAAATGTTATTTTTAAATGACTGGATAAAAAAAAATCCAGTCCGCTGAACACGATATATTTTGTTTTTGACCAACATACAGAATATTAGGAACGGTAGAATTTGTTTATTTTTTCTTTGATTTGTTTCCTAAAATTAAGAAAAAAATAAAGACTGACATCTTTATTTAAAATTAAATAACTGGAACACCAGATACAGTGTTTCTTTGGTTACCGCCTTAAACAAAGCAGCACTGTGCTGAAACACTGCTTTAATATGAGAACTATACAGAGATGAGATTAAAAGAAAATACAACGTAAACTTTTCTGAAGACAGTCAGTTCCCCGCCTTAAACGTCTCTGGCCTGTGTTAACGGGCGTTTACAGATTTCATATTTTCACATAAATTACATTTTGGAAAACGATTGCATTGCATTGTAAGTTCCAGGGAAAGCTCTTTAAGTTCGGCCATCCTACACACACATGACTGACCGCTCGCTCGCACCAACAGGAGGAGGACGGTTGTGTTACTCTCTACACTGACCTCAACCTGAGGGATTCCTACACTTTCAGTCTTTCAGGAGACATGAAAATCGGTGCATACCGCAGGAACGGTATAGTGGAAAATATGAGCGGTTTTGAAACCAAATCGCAGTATACCTCGGTAAACGCCCCATGCCTACTTCCAACATGCAGCCTATGAAGCCACTAAGAGAGGGCAAAAAAGAGTGGAAGGCACTCTTTTAGCCTCCTTTTGCCTTTGCTATAATTATTCTAGTAACAGCATTCCGCTAGTTCTAGACAAAGTAGTAATTTAAAATAATTTAAAATTGTGAATTTAAAGGCGTTCAATTTGTGTAACAAGTTAGATATATCCTCTAATGTATGTCTAGAGAGGAGAACAAATGATGAAATCTACTGTAATTCGTCCTGTGAGGTGCATGTCAGTCACTGAAACAAACTGAAAAAGCAACTCTTCTCACCAGAGATGAAGGAGCTTTGAACCCCATGTTTCACTAGCAGGTGCGATTACTATATCAAAGCTTGAAACGCTGTCATGATACTTCTGAAATCAAAGTATTCACTCATCCACATGCTTTTTGGCTGGAAACTGTGTGTGTGTGTGTGTGTCCAAGTAATTAATTATATTGAGCTCAGGGTTGCCAGGTTTTCACAAGAAACCAGCCCAATCGCTACTCAAAACTAGCTCAAAACTACCCAATTGTGTTTCAAGGGGATCCCCAGTTAAAAATTGCGTTCCGGGGGAGTAAAATACACATTTTTGGCGGGGTTCCCCTGTAAAAATCGCGTTCTGGGGGCTAAAATACACGTTATTGGAGTTGCTTCAACCCGTGGACATGAAACACAACCCACGGCAGCAGTGTTAAAGTAGCCCAATTCCGCGGGAAAACCGCGGACTTGGCAACACTGAACTTTGTCAAGCTGAATTATAAGAAATGTTGTTTTACTAAGTGGAGTTTATAATTTGTATGTAATGTGTAAATGTGCGTTTGTAATCGGCGATGCCCATACTTAAGGAAGCTTGATACACAGGATATTCTGAGGATGCATGAAAAGTTCTGCCAAATTCTGCCCATATGGGGCGACACCAAAAAACCTCTCATAATTCTGCAACCATATGATCAATCAAGCCGAAAATTGGTGTGCTTATGCTTGGGACAAATTCTAAAATATTATTCACATTTCACTCATAAAATATCAAACACAATCGCCAATAGCAAATCAACTTTCAGCAGCTTATGATGTGAAATATGAATGGCCAACCATTATGAAATTTAGATATTCTTACATTGATTCAAAATGAGGTTGTGTATCAAATTTCGTAAAGATTGGTGTGTAATAAGCTTATTTTCATTTTAACTAATAAACACATGGACAGCAGGACATTTTTGAGGAAACCTAAACAATCCATACAGTTTCATCTGGGGGTGCTGTAACTTAAAGGTATAGTTTACCCAAAAATGAAAATTACGCCATGGTTTACTCACCCTCAAGGCATCCTACTATGACTTTCTTCTTTCAGATTACGATTTATAAAGTTTTAATTATGGATATTTGTCTTACAAAAACGCATCGACGCATATTAAAAAATAACACCCATTCACTGCCATTATAAGGCTTGGAAGCCTTATAATGGCTTTATATTTTATATAACTCTGATTGGAGTCATCTGAAAGAAGAAAGTCATAAACGCCTAGGATGCCTTGAGGGTGAGTAAAATAATTTTCATTTTTGGGTGAACTGTCCCTTTACACAACCCTAATAGAGCAACTGTTACCAAAGAAGTTGAAATGTGACACACACTGAGAACTGTACAGCATCCACAGAACCAAATCTTTCTAAATCGGCTATTTTGATCATGTTTTCTATACCGGTTTGGATACAGTATACAGTATATCTCCACAAAGAGAAGTTATATGCTAATACTCTTAGAGGTTACAGCTGTTTCACAAGACTGATATGACTCAGACACTCAGTGATCACAGATCAAAATAAAACCCCCGAAGAAGGATAACAAGAGGAAGAAATTATTTGCTGACTTCTCTAATGGCAAAATGCTGATCATGTATGGTCCTTTCTACCTGTGCGTGTCTCCCGTCATGTGTATCGGTGACCCAGGTTACCTCAGCCATAAATTGCCGGCAGCAAAGCAGGAGACAAAAGCATTCATCAATGTAATTAGAGTGCTGTGCACACAGTGTGTTTAATAGGGGCAGTAGGGAGATGGATCCCAGGCTCCTTGACAGATGAACAACGTGTCCGTAAGCCACAGGAATACACGGTGCGTGAGCTGCCTGTCAGGAATCTGCATGTGTCAAGAGATTGGCACAATGTACTGAACAGGCTTTCAATGGGTTTCAGGGCTGTGGTGGCAAGGAGGCTTATTATGGCATCATCCAGTCATCATTTCAGCAGAGTGCTTTGATAATTACAGTGGAATGTGGCTTATTGCCATGAAGAAGGAAAAAAATCAAAGCATTGTATTCCCAGTGGCAGGCATGGAGTTCTAATCAGAGAGCAAAAAATGTCACTGGCACTCAAGTGGTCGTGACTTGAAAATGATTTTACAGATGCCAAAATGAGAACAGTGCCCACATTAACCGTGACATGTCACACATCACTCTAGCATGCTAATTCGATGGATCGTTTTCATATTAGTTGTAACCTGAAGTACATTACATTGACCTACTCTTATCACCATAGTGAACTTTAGTTCTGGAGGTCTGGTGACCAAAAACTAGACGCCCACTGATGTTGAAGTCAAAGGCATTTCTATAATAAAAGTCTTCTAAACATTGCCATAAAACTAATGAGGGTTATATTGTTACATGGACAATTAATGTTAAAGACCCCATAAAATCACAATGTGAGTTTTGAGGCTTTTGGTCTATGTGCATGTGCGTATAATTTTTAGCAGTGAAACTGGGCTGTATTTGGAACAAGGGAAATTTAATTTGATTTATTTTATGACAAAATTTAAAAGCAAATTTTAAACACTTATTGTGTTCTCTGAACAGACTAACCTGATACTAAACTAGTTACCCCACCCAATATATATACATATACAGTGGGTACGGAAAGTATTCAGACCCCCTTAAATTTTTCACTCTTTGTTATATTGCAGCCATTTGCTAAAACCATTTAAGTAAATTTTTTCCTCATTAATGTACACACAAGCACCCCATATTGACAGAAAAACACAGAATTGTTGACATTTTTGCAGATTTATTAAAAAAGAAAAACTAAAATATCACATGGTCCTAAGTATTCAGACCCTTTGCTCAGTATTTAGTAGAAGCACCCTTTTGATCTAATACAGCCATGAGTCTTTTTGGGAAAGATACAACAAGTTTTTCACACCTGGATTTGGGGATACTCTGCCATTCCTCCTTGCAGATCCTATCCAGTTCTGTCAGGTTGGATGGTAACGTTGGTGGACAGCCATTTTTAGGACTCTCCAGAGATTTTAAGTCAGGGCTCTGGCTGGGCCAATCAAGAACAGTCACAGAGTTGTTGTGAAAACACTCCTTCGTTATTTTAGCTGTCTGCTTAAGGTCATTGTCTTGTTGGAAGGTAAACCATTGGCCCAGTCTGAGGTCCTGAGCACTCTGGAGAAGGTTTGCGTCCAGGATATCCCTGTACTTGGCCGCATTCATTTTTCCCTCGTTTGCAACCAGTCGTCCTGTCCCTGCAGATGAAAAACACCCCCACAGCATGATGCTGACACCACCATGCTTCACTGTTGGGACTGTATTGGACAGGCGATGAGCAGTGCCTGGTTTTCGCCACACATACCGCTTAGAATTAAGGCCAAAAAGTTTTATCTTGGTCTCATCAGACCAGAGAGGGGGGGGGGGGGGGGGGGGGGGGGGGGGGGGTTCTTAATTTCTCCCATCTCAAACTCCATGCGGGCTTTCATGTGGCTTGCACTGAGGAGAGGCTTCCGTCGGGGCCACTCTGCCATAAAGCCCCGACTGGGGGAGGGCGCCGTGATGGTTGACTTTCTACAACTTTCTCCATCTCCCGACTGCATCTCTGGAGCTCAGCCACAGGGACCTTTGGGTTCTTCTTTATCTCTCTTACCAAGGCTCTTCTCCCCCAATAGCTCAGTTTGGCCGAACGGCCAGCTCTAGGAAGGGTTCTGGTCGTCCCAAACGTATTCCATTTAAGGATTAGGAGGCCACTGTGCTCTTAGGAACCGTAAGTGCAGCAGAAATTTTTTTTTAACCTTGGCCAGCTCTGTGCCTTGCCACAATTCTGTCTCTGAGCTCTTCAGGCAGTCCTTTGACCTCATGATTCTCATTTGCTATGACATGCACTGTGAGCTGTAAGGTATTATATAGACAAGTGTGTGGCTTTCCTAATCAAGTCCAAACAGTATAATCAAACACAGCTGGACTCAAATGACGTGTAGAACATCTCAAGGCCTGATCAGAAGGGAGAACATGGACGCACTGAGTAAATATATGAGTGTCACGCAAAGGGTTTGAATACTTGGGACCATGTGATATTTCAGTGTTTCTTTTTTAATAAATCTGCAAAAAAAAATTCTGTGTTTTTCTGTCAATATGGGGTGCTGTGTGTACATTAATGAGGAAAAAAAAAACTTAAATGATTTTAGGAAATGGCTGCAATATAACAAAGAGTGAAAAATTTAAGGGGGTCTGAATACTTTCCGTACCCACTGTATATCACAACTATGTACAATAACAAAACTGTGAAATTCATAAAAGTATAATAAATGCCACAGAACACTGAAATCCAACATCAATACCATATAGTCTTTGATTTAGTCTCCGCACATCATATAGTGGGGCTTTGGTTTACTGTGATTGGAAACAATCTAATTTATTTCCCTGTAATAAAATGGGCGAATTAAGGTTTTACTCAAGGTGAGTGAAACTGGCTTTAGCAAGAAAATAAAACTTGCTGAAACTTTATTAGAAAATGTAACAGTATGTGGTTTAAATCAAATTAAGATTTTTATTCAGACCCTTGTTGATGTATGTGGCGTGAGCCATTCAAATCAAAGACACACAATCCATCTACTAAAGAAAACTTTTTCTTACCCCCAGAACTCAATAATGTGAACTACAACTCTCATTAAGCCATGGAAATGGAAATTTAATGAACAAAATTACAATAGGTCTTCTCTGTTTTTTGACAAGGGCAGTTTCAGAGTCTGACTCATCTTGTACATCATGCTGTAGGTGACTCGGTGACCTGCACTGTCACTAATTTACAAAGCAAAACAGCTAAATAAGCCTATTCTCATAGGGCTATTATTTTTAAATAATGACCAGATCGGTTTGGATATTTATATTCATTATCCTCTTGGAAATGATTGAGTCGCTATGGTAAGCAGGATTTGTTTTCCCCCATGATAAACCAGTGTTTCTTTGGAATCATTATTTTACTCTGACGTCATGGAGGTTTTGACCTGCAGCTGGAATAATACATTTAAATGATACCTATGTGAAATTGAGGAGCCTCCTGTTTTTACAGATAACTAGTAGAGCTATTTAAAGGAGACATATTATTCCCCTTTTTACAAAATATGTAATATAAGTCTCTGGTGTCCCCAGAATGTATCTGTGAAATTTCAGCTCAAAATACTCCACAGATCATTTATTATATAATTTTGAAATTGCCTATTTTGAGAGGAAGCAGAAACACAATGTTTTTTGGGCCTGTCTCTTTAAATGCAAATGAGCTGAAGCCTGGAGTGAGCAGAGGTAGGTGGGCTTGAGAATGGCGTGGCCGGCGATTTCGACGAAGGAGATTGGAAGGGCTTGCTGGAAACCCACATTTGTGACGACTCCGGGCTGGACTCAGCTTCGTCCACGGTGAAAGCCGATCCGGTGATACACAGCGCAAAGTTGTTGAATTCACTCAGCAACCAGCATGGATCAGCTCCAGGCATGACAAAGCAGATATTGTCCTCTTTTGGAAGGCCAAACAAAGTAGTTTCGCTTTCACAAATGCAAACAACACAGCAGCCCTTCAAAACAACCAATCTACAGCGGAGAATAAAAGTTCGCCTTCTTTTTGCGTGAACATGTGGGTGGTGTTATGCAAATCTTCCCATGTAGTGATGTAGGTATGTGGGGGTGTGTTGGAACAAGCCGTTTTAGGTAGGCGTGGCTGACTTTTAACTTTTTTAAAGAATATCTCTTTAAGTTTGAGATTTTAGTCTTTGCAATTTTACAGATCTTTTTTATGCACCAAGAGCTTGTAACACTCCAAAGAGAAAGGAAAAATTGAAATCTCATCTGTAACACAGTTTGTAGATCGGGAAGAAGGAGGCGGGAACTGGCGAACAGTTAAAGAATTTAATAAAATAAACAAACACAAAACGAAAGTAAAGCGGCAGCCCCTCGCGGACGACTGCCGCACACAAAAAACAAAATAAACTCCAGGCCTGGTCCTCTATCGTCCGACACTGTCGTCACTCCTCCTTTTATCATTCCGGAGCTCCTCCGTGGTACTCGAGACCGGTGAGTGGCGCAGGTATCGTGCATTAGCATTTACTCCATCCGCCGCATCCGCCCCCGTTCCCATGCTCCGGCACACCCTTGTCAGGCATCATATGACCCCTTTAAAAACACACGAGTTACAAAACAGTCAGTTATGTCTGTGAAGGTAAAAAGCTGGGAAATAAACCGCATGTTTATATTAGATCTGTGTGGCAGCAGCAATATACATTAAATAAATAAATCCACAGCTCTCTTGTCTCTTCTGAGGCTGCGGTCTTAAATATGTTCTGTGCCGCTGGCAGTCAAAGGCAGAACAGTTAGCATGTTTTGCTCAAGCCTTCGCCATGCCATTAGACACCATTGTCGCTTGCGAAATCACAATGACCGAACCGTGGGCGGAAACTTACTAGATTCAGGGGTGGGGATATTATAATGCGATCCCTTGCCTGTCACCAAGGAAGCAAAATAGGACGCGCTCGGTTTCTCAGACGCTTGCAGAGAAGAAAAAGCTTACACAAAACAAACGTTCCGGGTTCACAGTGACACGGTTCCTTGGTTGGTAACCTGCACCACGGGGACTTGATTCTATCATTAACGTTTCCCCTTGTAGTCAAATATTTTATCACTTAAAACTTATCTTTGATCATCAAAATGACATATTTAAAAGTTTTTTTCTTGTGAAAATAGTTTTCTCATGCCTTAAAATAGCTTGAATGTAACTACACTCGTGCCTCATTTACTATACACGGATCTAATACCCAAATTAGCCCCGCCTCCACTCAGTCACACAGCACCGCCTCCTGATCCACTGAACTGTAGTAACCACAAAACAATGGCATACACGGATCATGACTGATAAAACTATGTTTGTCATACCGGACCCTCCCGTGCCTCCTGTCACCTTCGTTACCGTCCTACTTGCGGGGGGGGGGGGGGGGGTCGCTGTGTGTTCCCTGCCGGCGACTTGTGCAGACGTTTGTGTTGTTAATTCGCGCCCCGCGCCCCCACCACCACCCACACCCCAAACCCCCCAAACCCACCACAGACACCCAAACAACACCCAAAACACCCAACACACAAGACCCCCAAAGGAGCACAACACACACACGCACAAAAACCCCCCACAAAAAACCCCCAAAAAAACACGAACGAAACCAACCGAACCCCCACCACAGCCCCCCCCACCCACCACCACCCCAAACCACCAGCATCGCAAATTGCACCCGTCTTCATCCTGTCCACCGACACCCACCACCCGTGCACCGTGCCACGCGCTGCTCGTCCCCCAACCAGAACGGGGTGCCAACCACTCAGGCACAATAGAAAAAAACAACATCAAAAAACACTCAAAAATGGCAGCTCCTTTACACTGATTGCCAACGGCCGTTTTATCGATTATACTTGCCGCACAGGTTACCGTAGGTCCTCTCCCCACAATTCACACTCTAAACCATAGCTTCATGGGCTTTTTTTTTTTGCTTGATCTTTATTTTTCCAGGTTTACTTCGCCAACTCCCGCATCCCTTGCCTCCCCAAAACACACCGATCACAAATCCAATGCGTATCTAGACTGGACTATTTTGCCACCCACTAGCCGCCAACCCGTGATAGGAACCTCCGATTCCCACTTGATCACTCCGTGATTGCCGTTACGACTGGTTGTGGACACGTAGAAAACCAAGTGCGTGCCTTTCAAACAACTATTTCTGGCCCACCTGTCACTACAAGCCCTTTTTTTTGCGCGGGAGCGCAAACTTTTTTACAGTTTTTTTAACCGGAGAAGGGGGGGGAGGGGGAGGAAAGAGGGGGGGAAATACATCAGCAATGGTTTTGTGTTAATAGTTGCGCACATGGTTTTGTCTAACACCCCCAGCCATATTTAAACCCCCACCACTTCAGACAAATCATAATAAAATAATATAACAACACATAAAAAAACTTGATTTTCATACAGGGGGACTTTAAACCCTGGAGAAAAAAGTCAGGGGGCATTTTTTCATGACTGTCCCTTTAAGCAATCCAAAAATCACTCAAAGGAAATACCAGAGTTCAGAATAATACGCCATTAAAGGAGGACTCCTTACCACACCTTCATCCGGAGCTATCCGGCTCACAATATGACCACAGTGCTTATGTCCATTCTGGCTGCCTGGGCATTTAATTACAGCTGCTTACTTCCTTGGATGAGCCACACTCGTTGCACACTCCTGATTGGTTCTCGGTAATACAATGATCTGACTCTGTGTCCACCTAGTTCTGGCAGGTAGCGTAGCGTATTAGGGGAATTAAAGCAAAGACATTATTTGTCCGCTCCGCACTATAACAAGAACAGTCTATGGCTGATGGAGGAGATGACCTCTCACTCTTTGGCAACATTCATCGCTGGGCGGAGGACTAACCATGGCTCTTCTGTATTGCTGAAACCCGTGTGTAAAAAATTAGTACAAAGCAAAAAAAAACAAAACAAAATAAAACAAAACACAAAAAAATAAAAAAAAAAACAAAAAAAAAAAAAAAAACACGGTCAAGTTTCTAGATTCTTTTTTTTTGTTAGAAGATACATGTGAAACCATACACTGTCCCACACACGTGTAAACATTTAAAGAAAAAAGCCATTATTGGCCCAGGATATGTTTTACAAAACAAAAAACTGTATATTTCAAAATCCCCCCCCCGTCCACCCTGTTTACCATCAATGTCGTGGCTTGCCGTTCGTGTAATTTAAAGACAAAGAGGAACACCCCCATGGATACCCGTAACGCCAAACACACATTATATATCACCTTAAGTCCCTTAAATTAAGTAATCATTAGTAAATAATTACAAAGAAACAGCAACAAATGTTTAATAAAGCATTTCTTTCCATTTGTCTAAACAAATTCTTAGTATACATGATCTAAGTCACTCATGATTTTTCATTTGTCTGATTTATTTTATTTTATTATTTTATTTTGCTCTTGAAATATGAATAAGAAATAAGAACAGGCTTTCAGAATAATGCAACCAAACTAATCTCCCATATGATGGCTTTAAATCCACAGACACAAGTTTGACTTATGACAGAAGCCTGCTAATTTGATGGCTATAACCCAAACACTTTCATTTGCATTGCATTTTAATTATCACCTACAATTCGTCACATCACCCTATGACTTGTCTCACCATTTAAAGCCTCCAGCGGAGACTAATTCTTTTGAAATGCAAACTGTGTGATAGTTACTATGATGGTTCAAGAATCAATCCATACTGTGCTATTTAAAATGCTGTCATCAGTGACAAGTTAAAGTGAAGAGTGGGTGTTTTGAATACTGATTCTAAATATGAAGTTAAGTCAAAATGTATAATAATATGAAAACGATGCTGTGACCTCAGTGAATTTCTGTCGCTTCAAACGCAACCCCCTGCACAAAACCTGTGCGTTTTATCCTTCATGATCATACTTTCTAATTTGATGTCATTAATTGATGTCATTATTTTT
Organism: Sinocyclocheilus anophthalmus; assembly: GCA_018155175.1. Lineage (NCBI taxonomy): Eukaryota > Metazoa > Chordata > Actinopteri > Cypriniformes > Cyprinidae > Sinocyclocheilus > Sinocyclocheilus anophthalmus. Next base: position 76,744 of record JADLZN010007870.1, on the reverse strand, counting down.
AATTTATTTTATGAAGATACATGCTCTAATCAAATGTTTTCATTTGTTAAATTTCAGGTGAGGTATTTTATTGTGTGTGTGTGTGTGTGTGTGTGTGTGTAGATGGAAAACAACGTTTTTAAAAATTTATCTTTTGCGTGATCACACTCAGGCTCCAAGCTGCCATGTTCCACCACAACCTGACATGACAACATGGTATTATGCTGGAACAAAAACATCAGAAACGTCAGTTTCAGTATAACATGGACCTGGAATAGAGTTCACTCAAGGTGTTGTTAATGTCTCTCTGATTTGAATTTTTATTGATGCAGCCAAACATCTCAAGTCCTGACAGGTGAAATAAAAAGCGTGACACAATTATCCGCATGATTATGCCTACCGTGGAGCATATCAAACAACTTGCATGATACTGGTGAGCCAATCATTCATCATGAATTCAGTTGGCTTCTGTAAACAGAAGTATGTAAGTTCTTACAAAAGCATGGCTTATGGACCAAGCTGCATCACAAAATTAACAGAAGCTACTTGAAAGCAGATAAGTAGCTGACATCCAGATCTTGTAATCATCTAGAGTAAACAAAACTGTCACTGGGTCCATAAACCAGGCTTTGCACATTAAATAATACGATTTCGGTTTCCACTGGTCTGGTTTTCTAGCGATGTTGAAGATATATTGCAGGTAGTGCAGATGGCCAGTGTATACCTCAGCTCCCGTGGTTTCTAAAAGAGTGTTCATGTCATCTCGCACCACCATGTAATTTTGTCATTCCAGATGATTGAACTGTCAGCGGAGCACAGGAATGTGACAGCGTTTCATCAACATGTGGCTTAGCCTGCAGTCTGCACTTAGAAATCCTGACATGATTTGTGTCATGTTTTCAGTGTCGCCATCTAGCCTTTTATTGGAATGTACCTTAAAAAGACCATCTTTGGCCTGCATGAATTTCCCTGCTGGTCCTGGCTGGCTAGTGCTGCTTTGGTCTAGTGTAGCCATGTAGTTTATTAGCAAAGTGGAACTTTTTCACTAAGCAATCTTGTTGGTTAAGGTAATTTAGAAAATATAAAAAGAGAATGAATAGAGAATAAAAATAGAAGTCAGCACACTTTGGCCCCAAGAAATAAATTATTTTGTTATAATCCCACCTTGTGACTGTGAGCGCTACAGCTCTTCATTACGAATATATTGTTTTATTAATATTTTATTCATCATCATCATCATCATCATCATCATCATATAATATAAATAATCCAAAAGGTCACATGAAAAAAAATATCTAATAACAGATAATAATCATAATAATATACACTGATCAGGCATACCATTTTGACCACTTTAATAATATGTTGTTTCCGCTTTTGCTGCCAAAACAGCCAGGAAACCGCGGGCATGGACTTCCACTAGACCAATGAAGCGTGTGATTGGTATATTCGGCACCAGAGTTAGCTGAAGATCTTTTAAGCGTCTGTAAGATGAATGGCAGGACCCAAGGTTTCTCAGCAGAACATTGCCCAGAGCATCCACCAGGTTGTCGTCGTCCCAGAGTGCATCCTGGTGCCATGTGTTACCCAGGTAAGCGACGCACACAAAAACCTGACCAAGTGATGTAAAAGAAAATGTGATCATCAAACCAAGCCACCTTCTTCCATTGCTCCGTGGTCCAATTCTGATGCTCACGTGCCCTCTGTTGGCACTTTTTATGGTGGACAGGGGTCAGCATGGACACCCTGCCTGGTCTGCAGCTATGAAGCCCCATACACAACAAACTGTGATGCACTGTGTATTCTAACACCTTTCCATCAGAACCAGCATTACCTTCTTGAGCATTTGAGCTTCAGTAGCTCGTCTGTTGGATCGGACAACACAGGCTGCATTAGCTAACTACGTGCAGCAGTAAGCATCCGGACCTATGGACCGGTTGACGTCAGCACTGTTCCTTCCTTGGACCACTTTTCATAGATACTGACTGCAGACTGGGAACACCCCACAAGAGCTGCAGTTTTGGAGATGCTCTGACCCAGTCATCTAGCCATCACAATTTGGCCCTTGTCAAACTCACTCAAATCCTTATGCTTGCCCATTTTTCCTGATTCTATCACATCAACTTTGAGGACAAAATGTTCACTTGCTGCCTAATACATCTCATCCAGTAACTGGTGCCGTGATGAAGAGATAATCAGTGTTATTCCCTTCACCAGTTAGCTGTCAGTGGTCATAATGTTATGCCTGATCTCTCTCTCTCTGTGTGTGTGTGTGTGTGTGTGTTTATGACGAGGAAATCAATGAAACATCTAATGCACATCCCTAATTCTCATCAAAATAAAAAAAAAATTTTAAATAAAGTTTTAACGCATCACCATTTGTAATGGTTTCGCTTTATTAGTATACAATAACTCATAAGTAATAAAATGAAAGTAACAGCGAGTAGGTCTTCACCATCAGAGTGCGGCAGCGTCTGAAGCTTCTTATTTGGTAGTCTCCTTGCATATATTCATAGACAGGGTACGTAACCTTTATCACACTTAGCACAGAGTATTAAAAGTTCAAATGGAAGAATTGCAGGGGTTCTAAGTATAACATGAAGATGCTCATTTCTATTTAAGCCTACAAAAATATCTATAACACCTCTAAAAGCATGGTGCAAGTATACATTGTCTCAACCACACAAGTCACACTCATATACAAATGCAATAAAATTAGTACGGTTGGAGATTCCGTCTGACAATTCTATTGTAAGATGCAGCCCCTTTCTTTCCACCATCTCAGAAAACAAAGCATATAGCAATTTAAGCCACAAGCCTTCAACACCTATAGATTTGGGGAACAGAATGTGTGATCAAACTTGCATCTGAAACTTCTATAGTTTCAGAGCTGGAGCTTTAAGTTTCAATGATTCTAAATCACTAGTTAATGCTTGCAACTCAAGATTAAACTTATTGTATTCAACCATTTCTCTTAACAGTTTCATTATTTTCTTATTCAAAGTTTCCTGTTTTCGCATCAACTTTATTATAGTTCTCATCTTAAAATTCATATTCTGCTGATATTCCAGGTCTCTTCTTTGTCCGGCGCCGCCGCTCCACTTTCGCTTGCTTTTTGACTTTTCGGCTTTCTTCCACCTGCAATCCTTTAATGATGAGATCACCAAAAATCTATATTTATTTTACTTGATTCATGATCACTATTTCCAATAGAAAATAGATCCTGAAATTGCGTATAATTATTTCCAGTAGAGAATTGATCAGGAAAGTGCATATTCATAGGCCTATCGACAGTGTGTGTGTGTGTTCCTTATTACTTCAATAGTTAAGGAGCCTTGTAAGGTCACTAGCACAACTGAGACTTGAGGAGCAAATGTTGTTGTCATTACACTTTTGCAAGGCTATTAGAATCTTTCACAATCTGTGAAATAATTATATAGCTGCAATTATCTGTGTTTCTCGAGCAGGTTTCAGGAGTAACTCGGCTCATTAGTTCAGAGCTCTATGAACTGAACACAAAATATCCACATATCTAACTTCATATGATAGCATGCTGTTCATAGCTTTCATCAGCAGCGTTATCAGTACAGCTTCCAGTGCTGGACCATTCAATGCCCAGTGGCATGATATCAGGATAACATCCGGCCAATGAGCCGTCCAGCTTCAGTGCGCTGTTGTCCAGCCGTAGACCACACAGCCAAAGCAGCTAATGATTCTGGCTCAGTTTCAGTAGCTGTGAGAGCAAAAAGATGCAGTAGATAATAAAGAAAAATAATTCATAGAGCCTACAAATTAGACAAGAAACCCAAGAGAAAACTTAGGGCCTAAAGAGGGACTCTTTCATTTGTAATTAATTTGTAAAAAGTTCAAGCTGTGCTAAGGCCTCATGAATAATTAAATCATTAAACTAATTAGTTCAAGTACTTCACATAGAATATGTTGTGCTGGTTTTGCATTAATGTGAGTATTTGATGATTCAGGTTTATTACTGTCATATTGTTACAGCTCCCTCTGAGTCATTTCAAAGCCCTCCACACTAGTAAAGATAATTTTTTGAAAAATGATTTGATTAGTTATGAGTTTAAGGTTTCTCAGATATGATATTGTTATAGTTTTCATGTTGTAGTATTGTTTATTTTTATGATGATTTGTTATGCTTTATCAATCTCATTTATTTCCACTTACTGTAGAGCAGTTGAGGACAGAGTTGTGTGCTGCTGGGTGCCAGCTGAGGGATGGGGGATGTGCATATTAATCTTGCGGAGAGATGCTTGCGAACAGTTGGCTGCTACTCTGGCCTCGAGCTGCACTGCACTGTTGCTCTATGAATAATGTGACTTTCGAGATCTTGCCAATTTCTGTCCCACTCTGCAGTGATACAAACACACGCACAAAGCATGACACATACACATTATATGACATCTTGAAGTCAAGGTAAGAATGACAATGGCAGAAGTTTAAGATGCATACACATGCTTACTTCTCTAAATGAGAATTCCCTCAGGTTTTGTGTTGTGTAAATACAGATAATTATAACTCTAACTCTCACAGAAAACAGCATCTCAATGCGGCGTCCAAGGCCAAAGCTCTACGGGCCCTCTGACATTCTTATACAAATTAGCATTCCTCAGGCTCTATGTTTCGGTCAGTACTTTTACTTTCCTGCCATTCTCATACGGACCCTTCCTACTGCCATACACGGCACTGCCTCGTGAGACAGCAGCTGGCCCCCCCTCGGCCACCCCCTATAGTTTTTGTTCGCAGCACCAGCCTTTACCAACTCCTCTGTACCCCCTCCGTCACACGCCATCTCTGCGGGCCTGTGGCCCTTCCCGAAACTCGTCTGACTCGCTCGGCAGGCAATAGGCATCTGATCCTGGCCACCTATGGCTGCTTTCACTGTTTCTTGCCACCAAAGGAATGTGGGTACGCGAACCTCCCTGCATTTTCATCGGAACCAGACACCAATGCACCCGTAACAATGATTTTCTCTAATAATTCATAGGCACAACCTTTCTTTGAATGAAAACGCATATCCTCGGTCATTGGTTGTTGTCCCGTCTGATACTGTATCTTATATGTATATTGTTTTATGCAGGCTTATGATAGAACCACACTTCATGTCATCTTATCTATATGTAATCCTACCATGTTTATTATCTATGAATTTGTTTTCTGATGATCTAAACGAGAGTGTATTTTATATGTTGGTACATAGGCAATATAGTAGTGTTCTAAGAATCTTTAGTAATTCCATATGCAAATTACCATGCTCTCACAAAAATTCGCTTGGAAGTTAGCCTTCTCCTTGGAAAGTTCTTGAGAGGCGTGCATCTGTCGGCCTTAAGCCACATCCGTGACGCCTCTGTCTGTGGTTCTGTAGATTGAAAAGTGTGGTACAACGCTCCCTAAGGACACCCCTAGTTTGCAAACAGGCTGGGAACGCTAGATGTGCAGGCACCCCAAGATAATCTGACTCAACGGTTCTTGTCCATTCAAACCAACTCAGCAGATCAATTTGGCTTAGATTGCATCGTCTCGTCAGACAGGCCCAGCGTTGAGTATCCAATTAGTTATGTATGAATGTTACAGTAAGATATTTGCATTTTACAGGTGGGTTTAATACAGACTTGTGCTTTTCAGGTGGGGCTCTCTGAGTTCAATGGTATTGCTGCTGTTATTTCTTTTCTTTCCGGTCCGCTTTCATCTGGCTATCAACTGTCTGGTGTTGTGTGTGTGTATGTGAGGTGTTCTGTAGACTAGTTTTAAGGTGATGTAGTTCCTCCAGTTCTTGTATCCCCGAGGTTGTCCTGTTTGTCTTGCCTGTTAGTTTTATGGCTTTTGTACTGCTCGTCTGCGTCGTATGTCCGTAGACAAGTTATTTCTCCCGGCCATTTCGTTTTAGCTGCCAGCGAGGTGACGAGGGTCCGTGCTCTTCTCTTCTCATCGTCTGCCTCCTCTTTCTTTTGGGTGCTGTCAGCCTGCCTTCCTCTCGGCGCTGCTCCCTGTCTTCGCTGCCCCTTCAGCGGGCTTAGCGGTTTGCTTGCACTTTTCCCCCACCCCGCGCCGTCGTTTCTGTTTGTGCCATCCGTTTTTTTTTTACAGAACCCTCCTTTCCCCCCCCGAGCGACCGGCTCAATTCCCCTGTTTCTCGTCACTTCAGGCCACACTCCACACAGGCTACCGGTCCTTATTTTGCTCTCCTTGTGCACTTGTTGTTCTGGCGTCAACGCCCAACCAATTGTTTCGACTTGACAGTCCGTTGGGTAGACATTTGTTTGGTACATTAATTTCCTCCCTTCGCACATTTTTCGTACGTAATCGACTTCGCGTGAGGCGCTCACAACTGACGCACAGATGAGACGGACCTGTGCCCAGTCTATATGTTTTTTCGCGCCCCCTACTTCTCGAGCTTGTATGTGAAGTTAACTAACGCGAGCGGCCTCTTTGTGCATCATCTTGGTATTTTCTGCGATGCTAGTGTCGGGTAGTTAGTAGTTGCTTGTCTAACGAGAGAACGGTCGTCGCGATTTAGATCCGATTCATCCCCCCAATGTATTTGCCTTGTGTCTTTCGCCAGATGACCACACGACTCCCCCCCCCCCCGGTCTGAGCGTTTCGCACCCAACGCGGGTGGTAATTAAATGACAGGCTTTACATGTGGCTGTGAACTCTTACACACCCTTTACTTTCTCTTTTATTTGGAGCCAAATCAAAAGTTATGATTTTTCCTCAAGCCAAGCCTGCTTCTCGGATTTTGCTTAATATCAATCTCCCTCCCCCGATCTCCACCCCCTATATATATATATTATATCTCAATTATTTTTTCAAGCTTTAAAGGGCATGTTATTTTTCGCCGTGCTAGTTTCATTCACCCGCGTCACTCTAGAATCATGCCACAAAACCAGCTGTCCATTTTAGGTGCCATGGTTTTGACCATACACAGGCCAATATGCTGTTAAACTACTTGCCCTTTTGCCTCAGCCTGAACTCATGAGTTTGTGAAAATGTCTTGCTCCTCACCTTTGGGTTACTTCCTTAGTGCGACCCCCCCACATGTGGTTATGTTCCGCCCTGGCCGGTTCACGGAAGTGCCCCCATGGCTATAATCAATATGGCATGTATTTCCCTGTGGAACTTCATTTCGAACAGCTGAGGAACATCACCCACAACCGCACCCGAGTCGACAGTGTGTCTTCATGCGGGGCCAGCTCTCCAAGGTGTGCATATTCGTTGCTTCCACTGGCCACCAAGCTCATGGAAGAGGATTAGGACAGCACATCCAAAAGGAATCAGCCCAAAGTGGTTGTCCCATTCAACCAAAGGCACTCAAAGCCTGTTCACAAAAGCAACTAATAGAGCAGAAAGAAAGTACAAGACATCAGAGAGGCTCATACTGTTCTACTATGCCTAATGGCCTTGGCCAGTGTATGCTGACGAAGCACACCAAAAGCCCACTTGTTTGTCTCATCAGATCAAAAGCAGCCCACCTTTTTCTCCGAATTGTGATTTTTGTACCCCCCGTACATCCCCATTTCTCTTTATACCAACAAACCCTTATAGGCATTCTTTTGACCAATATTACGACCCACACCACCGACAGCCCTCGAGGCATGAACACCATTTCAAAGTATTTTTCCTGACGACATACCAATTAAAGGATATTTCACTCAAAAATTTTAATTCTGTCATCCTTTGTTTCCCTCAAGTTGTTCCGGCTCCTGGGGGGTAAAGAAAGACCTTCTGAAGTGAAGTGATGTGTTTAAGAAAAATATCCATATTTAAAACCGTAAATCATGGGGGAATTTAAATTTTTGGGTAAACAACCCCATAATGTGGCACATTTTGGGCTGCTTGAAATTTCTGAAAACATTTGTGTGCCAAAGTCTTTCTGTGTTGACCATTTAGTGCACTCAAATAGCATCCCAAGAGCTAGGAGCAATACAGTGAAAATAAGCCTCTGTTACTCACTTTCTAAACCTCTCAGAAGGCCAGGAGGTGAATCTTTATCTCCTGTTATTGAATCAAACACAGTTCTCTCTCTTGCTGTGATCAGATACTCCAGAGCACTTTTAAGGGCAGCCACATCAATGTCCCCAATTTTTTTTTTTTTTTTTTTTTTTTTTTTTTTTGGGGGGGGGGGGCCGGGGGTTTAAGAAGAGTGAGCTTCAGGGAACGATTTTAAAATTCAGTTGAACTGCAAAAGCCATTGGTTTTCACGGTGATTGACACTTATTTAATGGACAGATTGATGTCTAATGCTGTGTATGTGAATCAGTATTGGGGAGTAACTAATTAGTGATGCTATTTAACTACATTTTGAGTAGTAGTTAATCAGTTTTGAAAATAGTGTTTTTTTTGTGTGTTTTTTTTTTAAACAGACTTGTTCAGTTGTCTGAAGTTGAATGGTTCCATAGAATGTGGTTCTGATTAAATTCTACATTATGGCATATGGTAGTTTTATTAAAAAAATATATATATTAAATCCAATATTATTATTATTTAAGAAACAAACCTTCCTGACACTGATGTGTCTTGTTTTAAATTTTGCTGCAGTTATTCATGATACACCATATCTTTAAACAACTTCACGCATTTTAATATGCAAGGCATTTGATTATGATGGATCTCCTGTTTCATACAGAGTGCTACAATCTAATAGGTCACGGGCAAAATAAAACAAAATACAATTTGCATTACACGAACATGATATTAAACATTCATTTGTTAAGGTTTATGGTTTTGGTTCTCAAATGAGAATACGTCAGCACTGAATCTGAAACCCGCAGGCCCGAGGATAATACAAATGCATCTGCATAAAGATGTAATGAGATATAACACACTTTTACTTCTCAAGGATGAAATTGATCTTTACATGACCATTTAAGCAGGGATAGCACTAATGTTCAATTGGCCCTGTCCACTTTCCAGCAGCATTAGCATTAGATCAGTGCTGATGCGCTATCGCATGCTTGTGTTTCTTCTAGGGAGCCATTGATAAAAGCTTCTGATAAACTTGGCGAACCATTAAAAGATTCTGTTTAACAGTTTAACAATTAGAAAAGATTTGAATCAAAAATAGCAGCGCAACATTAGTCTCCTAATGAGCAAATAAATAAATAATCTAATCTTGCATATTAGCAAGAATATATAAAAAATGTAGGAAAAGAGACTCAATTAATTTGTTCAGTTAAATGTTATAAGTGATATGGATGCAATCAGTGAGAAAAAGAAAAGAAAATATATGTGGGAAAAATCTTTTGAAGAATATCATTTGTATGATCATTATCAGTTATGAAATAAACTAAATAAAAAAGGAAAGTATTAAGAGTTATGTTTACGCAATTATTTAATTTAGCAAATGATACGCGACAACACTTCAACAGTTTTATTAATTAGAAATTATTAGTATAAGTCCATTGGTGACCATAAATAAAGGTTGTTTGGCTCATTAAATTAATTCCTACCTCATCTGTAATTTAGCTACATGTATTGTCTTGACCTTTCTGCCTCTGACAAAGGCTACATTCTTTAATTGTAACACCATTCATTCCATTTATTTCTGTTACCTCCCCCTCTGTGTATTTTTTAAAAATTATGACAGACTTATGCATAGACCTGCTGCATGTAGTGTAATTAGGGTCAATGAACCTACAGGATGCATGGGCCATTGACCATTATATTGACTTTGACTGCCACCACAAGAAATTCAACTTAAACAGCTCAGCCTTTATAGCCTGGAGTCCTGATCTTCATTCCCATTCATGAAACACAATGCTTTTAGAAGGAAATAATTTGCTTATATAATACAGTTACACTTGAATATATTCACAAAGCTCCATTCCTTGTTCTGCAGGTATTTGTAAAAGGCAGCTGTGTGTGTGTCTCTCTGTCTGTCTGTCTGTCTGTCTGTCTACTGGGTATATATGGTTTATGAGGACACAATGTTTATAATGACATGGGTACTACAACTTCAACATGGTTTATGATGACACTTCCTGTCTCCCCGTAAAACAAAAGACTTAAGAAACATACAAAACTGTGTTTTATGAAATAAAAAAAATTGTCAGTAGTTTTCTGTAAGGGGTAGGTTTAGGTGTAGGGTTGGTGTAGGGCAATAGAAAATACAGTTTGTACAGTATAAAACCATTACGCCTATGAAAAGTACTGTAAACCACACGTACCAATGTGTGTGTGTGTGTGTGTGTGTGTGGTGTGTGTGTGTGTGTGTGTGTGGTGATGTGTGAATATCTTTCTAAAAGATTTTTTCAGGTTTTTTTTCTTCCTTTTTTGTAAGAAAAGAAAAGAATTCGATGTTACAGTCTATGGATGTTACCCATCGTGTAAAGCCAGGGGGCTGTTATTACAGAAACATGGAAACATAGCGATGTTCCGTTTGACTCCGAAGTTTGTGTATAAAATCTATGAACTCCGAAGCTTTGTTTGCTGAAAAACACGCGACTCTATCAGTGCCTGCATGGTTTTATTGTTTGTTTTTCTCTCTCTCAATATCATGTTTTTTATATGTAGCCAAATAAACTTTGCTAAATCAATTTGACTAAATATAGTTATAGGCATAGTAAAAATATACACAACACAGATTTAATTTATTAATGTATGTTTTATTTAATTTAAGTGTAGGGACTAAAACAAGCATTTGGGTAATGTCTATTATTTCTATAAAAAAAATACAATTAAATAAAGAATATTGACTTGGCTTCAGTTGCACATTCATACAGTTATTGGTAATTGATTCATAGTCTACTTGAACATTCTGCTGCTTTTATGATGTCTGAACAACAGTATTGTATTCACTTTGGATAATGTGTTTGAGTAGGATGAACAAGATATCTCTCTATTTATGAAGGTTAATCTCTATTTTAAAAAATAAATAATACATTCATTCAGTGAAAATGATCAACTTGTTCAAGTTAATTCCACAATAAGATTTTTCTGAAAAGAAACTCTTCTTCTCAGAACATGTTCTACTTTGTTTCTTTCTGTCTTTATTTTAATCTTTAGCACACATTCACTTCTCACATGTTGCTGATATGTTCAATTCAATTCAAGTTTATTTGTATAGCGCTTTTCACAATACAAATAGTTGCAAAGCAACTTTACAGCAAAATTAAGTTTCTACAATATTTAGTGGTAGCTTATCAGTGGTGACTGTCAGTTACTGTACATATAGCAGAAATGTATAGAAAAATCAATTAAAGACGTAATCAAACAGACGATGAACACTATTAACAGCAATTATTATATGATGCAGTCAAACTTATAGCAAAAATGTGGTAAAATATGTTGCCACTCAGTCAAAGTGTCAGTGTCTGGGTTATTAATAATGACACTATATAAATCACACTACCCAGGAGGAGCACTACGTTACCTCTCATCTCGACAATGCATGTGAATGCAAGTCGGTTTGATCTACCCTATCACCAGACCATCTCTGCTATCACCGATGAGGACTTCCATTACCATGTATGCGCGCACACATAGATGTTTGGCAAATGGTTCCTTTAGTAAATAAATGTATGTTGTACCAGCAGTTATTCATTTATTAATTTTTATGTTATTAATTTATTAATTTTTATGCTATTTTCTCTAAACCTTTCCACAGACCCCTTAGCACTCAACATTTGTCAAAAAAGGAAAATTTCAGTGGTCATGTTAAATGACTTTTCAAACTGTCCTTGTGAAATTCTCCATACTTCTGACTCCATCTAGATTTACATGTGTGTACATTTACACCTACATATTCTCTCATAACAGGATGGACTGTTAAGTTGTCAGTTTTGTTTTTCCTCGTGTTCAATAACAAGTGAACTGTGGGTCTAAATTTGACATGAGTACTGTGTCTAGCAGTGAACCTATCCATTCTGACAGCCCATTTCATATTTAAATGAAATAAGACTAGGCTGCTGATAATTCTGCAGTCTGCTGGCAGCATCTGGGTGCCACATCTGCCTGCTTATTTGCTTTAATTTTCTATGACAAGCTGTGTGTGTTCTCCCATGAGGCAGTGCTGGTGTCTGGGCAGGAGGTTTGGGAGGTAGACTTGAGGGTGAGCAGGGACAGTTCCCCTGTGTGTGTGCACTTGCATGGGTAGTTGAGTGCATTCCAAATTGAGTGTGTTCTTAAAAGTATTCAGAGTAAAATCTCTAGAGCGTGCTACTTGCATTTCAGTGATGTTGAAGTCAGAGTTTATGTTTTGTACTTTAGGCACAAAGGCAGCATAAATGTACTTAGGCAGTTAATCATAACTACACCATACTATCCACAAAAATAATTTTAAAAAATCATGAATTTTTTACTCTTTTTTTATGCATATACTAAAAAAATAAAACATTTCTGTCATGATACCCCCTAAACTCTGTTTCAGCTAATATTTGCTCATTTTGCACTGGCTTTAATGTTATGTACACTAAATTAAGCAGATTATATTTAATTCTGAATTCAATGCTTGCCGTGAAAGTCATACGTCCTTTACATCTGGGTCCTTTGTCAGCTAAAACATATAATACTTCATATAATACACATAATTAAGCATTTGAATAAAAATTAACCACATTAGTAAGGTTTTTTTTTCAGCATTTTGCTCTTATTATCTAGCTGAGATGGCAGTGATTAAGACATTATAGTATAATTCCCGCAGGTTGCCACACTCATTTCATCTGGCTCATTTTTATTAAAATCTCCCTGATGCCATTTGCATAGTAGGGCACCAGAGCCTCTGTGTATGTCACTTTGCTGGAGAAAGACACTCAAGGCCTAGGACAATGGCTACCCATATCAAAACAAATGGCCATGGCCTATTACAGAGACTAGAAACAGAACACAGCCAATGACAAGCGAGGTCGCATAACTCGCCTGTAAGCAGCAGTGCACCTTAAACACCCCTACTCGCAAATACACCAAAGAATATGCACATACAAACTTGTTTTTACCCGTGAACCATCATGGCAAATTTAAACGTGGCATGGTTGTTGGTGCCATGCGGACTGGTCTGAGTATTTGGTAAGAGCAAATAGGTAAAAGCTAAGAACAAGAAACTGAGGCTACAATAGAGTGTAATGGTGTGGGGGGATATTTTCTTGGGCCACTTAGTACCGACTGAGCATTGTTTAAACACCACAGTAATTATTATTATTATTATTGTGCAATTGTTCTCTTTCAGCAGTTTTCTTTGTTTTATTCACACAACACAAGTCTCATTGGTAAAGAACTGCACTAACTTTTGATAAAACTTTGTTGCTGAAATGTTGATCATTGAGGTGGAAATGATGCTACAACTGCGGAACAGCTTGAATTTTTTAAATATTTTTTACAGAATAAATATTGAAATGGTTTATTTTGTTTACTTCACTCTTTGTTTAAGTGTAAAGATGTTAGCACTCCTTTCATACTAAGGAAATGTTACTAGCCAAGTATACCTTAATTTCTACAAAACAAGAAATATATACAGGAGTCTCTTTAGGGACAAAAAGTAATCTGAAGGGGCTCAAGAAGCTTCACCATTTCACATGCAATTAATAAATTGACTGAAAAATTCATTCAGAATTTCATGAGCTCACGCAGGCATCAGATTTCTAATGTTTTGGCAGTTTTTTTCCTGGTTACTGCTCTTATTGCACAATCCCTATTCATCATTGTAAACTGAGCCGAGTGTCCATTTATCAGACACTGAGGACTGTTCACAGAATGTTCTGCTTCTTCTGGTACTATGTAAATCAGGACCGTCATCAGAGGGGAGGTATAGTCTTCTCATTTCGTCCATGGGACAGGAGGACCACTCATAAAAATTGTGAATTTTAGCAGGGGTCCTGATATACATAATGTGGCTTTACTTGGCACTACACGGAACAAATACAGCATGTGCATCGTCTCTGCAATGGACAGTATTTCAGTAGGCCCTAGGGTGTTTTTACACATTCCATTAGTATTATACTTTTAAAGGCTAGTGTTTTACATTGGTAATGTCATAGGGAGCAGGTAATCTTATTAAAATGGAACCGTGTATTATTAATCCCCACAAGGGATGTGTCATTTTGCAGTCTGGTTAAGTGTAAGATAATGCTGGATTTATTTACTTAGAGCATTATGTAACAGCCACCAGTAACTGGGACTGATATCAGTAATGATATCAGTAGGAAGGGCATGTCCATGCATGGATGTTTTAGTAATTTATCTTTACACAAAATCTTTTTCATTAGCTGCAGTGATTAGAGGCTTTGTATGCTTTTGCACTGGTGTGTTGTGAACGCAGCCAGCGTTTGGTCTCTGGGTAGTCGCCAGTTGTACCCTGGAATTAATACAATGTTTCATCCAAAGATGGAAATTATTAATGAAAATTGTTTGTCATTCCAAACCTCTTTGTTGTTATTTTTTGATGAAAAAAAGAAATTTATTGAAATTTATTCACACAGCTCTGGTCAACATAGTTACCACAGCTGTCATGTTAAATTAGGACAAAATAAATAAAAGTAAATAAATAAAAGCCTTATTTAGCTTATTTTTTCCCCATAGACCTTATTTTTGTCAACAATTTTAAAACTCCAATAGCTGATTGGCAATTCCAGACAGAACCTATAGTGAATTAGTCCTTTACTAGCTTAGCATAACTGAACATGACACCGCAGTTTAAGAATCAAAGAGAGGAGAATGAAATTTGAAAGAAAATTTCCAAGTGATTGATGCATCAGCTGGTTCTTTCAGGAAAAAGGTTGTATGTTTATCTAAAGGCTAATTAGTAATGCCCGTAGTGTCCCAGGTTACGTATGTAACCATGGTTCCCCGAGGGAACGAGACGCTGCGTCGAGTCGCTTTGGGAACGCCCTTGCGTGACCGCGTTCTGAAGCACGTGTCAAATCCGTCCAATGGAGCAGCGAGACGTCACGAGCAGGGTGACGTAAGCACCAGAAAGCATAAAAGCACATCCGGCCGGGCGCAAACCAGCTTCGATGAAGTAGCGCCTGCAGGGATGCAGGGAGTATGGCAAAGAGACGCAGCGTCTCGTTCCCTCGGGGAACCATGGTTACATACGTAACCTAGAGACGTTCCCCTTCAGGAACTCGAGCTGCGTCGATCGCTTTGGGAACGAGAAGACCCACTGCGCCATACTACCAAGTCCCTGCCTGTTTGTGTATCTTATGAGCACATCACGAAAAGAGAACTTGGAAACCTGTGGTAGATGCCATGTCTAGGTTGTAAAAACGGACAAAAAGTGTGCGGAGAGGACCAGCCCAAAGGCACAAATGTCCTGCATGGCCACACCCAAGCTGAAAGCCTTGGAAGCCGCCATACTCCTGGTCGAGTGCGCTCTGATCCCCATAGGTGATGGGAGGCCAGAGGACTCGTAGGCTAGTGAGATGGCCTCGACCACCCACCTACCCATAGTCTGCTTGGTCGCCGGAAATCCCTTCTTTGGCGGACCAAAAACAAACAAAAAGCTGATCTGCCTTACGCCACGGGCAGCTCTGTGTGCGTAAGCATCCAATGCTTGAACTGGACAGAGCAGATTAAGACTTTCTTGGCCTACTTCCTGGAACAGAGGAAGACAGAATGCCTGAAGTACTATGGGCCATGGTGAAGAAGTGGGCACCTTAGGGACATACCAGGCCCTCGGGTAAAGGAATGCCCTAAACATGCCTTGAGCAAATTCCAGGCACGAAACAGAAAGTGCCTGAAGATCCCCGATCCTTTTTGTGAGGAAATAGCGAGGAGAAAGATAGTCTTGAGCTTGAGAAACTTGACCGAACTTCTTCTATGTTTAGGTTCAAAGGGGGCATTGCAGGAGCCCTCCAGAACCACAGCCAGGTCCAATGACGGCACCTTAGTGCGCTGTATCGGCCTCAGCCTCAGGGTGCCACGGAAGAAACGAGTGGCAAGTGGGTGTCTTCCCAATGATTGACCACCCAGAAGGGCGTGGTAAGCAGCTAAGGCCACCACGTATACCTTCAGAGTGGAGGGAGATAACCCTGCGGAGAATAGCTCCTGCAGAAACTCCAGAACTGTAACAATTGGGCAGTTGACTGGGTCCTGCAGTCACTGTCCGCACCATGAAGCAAAAAGTTTCCACTTCAAGGCATACTGTTTCCTAGTGGCGGGAGCTCTGGACTGGAGTATAGTCTCAACAACCTCAGTTTAGATCCAGAGACCAGATGCTAGGAGCTGTGCCCCTCAGGGGCCATGCCCACAGCTTCCATAACTCCGCCGATTGATGTAGGAGACCACCGATGTGTTGTCTGTGCGGACAAACGCATGATGCCCCCTTAGGTCTGGAAGGAAGTGTGTCAGAGCTCGAAACACGGCCAGCATTCCCCGGCAGTTGATGTGCCAAAAGAGATGATGGCCTTCCCACAGACCCTAGGCAGAGCGGCCACTCATGACCACTCCCAACCGGTGAAAGATGCATCCGTCGCTAGCATATGCGGCGACAAGGAGCTCCCTAACGTTAGGGCTGGAACCAGGAACCAACTTTTCTTCCACATGTCTAAGGCACGTAAGCATCGCCGCGTGACCTTGATCATGCAAAGCGGATTCCCCCTCGGGGAAAATCCTTTGGTTCTGAGCCACCACTGCAAGGGTCTCATGTACAGCAGGCCAAAAGGTATCACGTTGGACGCCGCTGCCATCAGGCCCAACAGCCTCAGAAACTGTTTGACAGTGAGTGACTGGCCTTCTCTTACCCTCGTGACTGTCGTGAGGATTGACTCGATTCGAGCAGGAGACAGACGTGCCTGCATCGAGGTTGAGTCCCACACCACGCCTAAATAAGTGGTTCTCTGTAGTGGAGAAAGAACACTCTTCTTGGCATTTAGTCTTAACCCCAGCTCTCTCATATGGGCGAGGACGACATCTCGACGCCGAGCCGCCAACTGCTCCGATTGTGCTAGTATTAACCAATCGTCGATATAATGGAGTATGCGGATGCCCTGGAGTCGCAAAAGAGCCAGAGCTGCATCCACACACTTCGTAAAAGTGCGGGGTGAGAGTGACAGGCCGAAGGGAACTTGATATTGGTATGCTTCGCCCCCCGAAAGCAAACCTTAGGAACTTCCAGTGTTGAGGGAGGATGGAAACATGGAAATAAGCGTCTTTGAGATCTATCGTAACAAACCAGTCCTCGGACTGGATCTGAGATACTATCTGCTTGATAGTGAGCATCTTGAACCGAAGCCATTTGATAGCGCGGTTCAGAAGACGGAGATCTAAGATCGGACGCAACCCCCCCATCCTTCTTCGGAACGAGGAAGTAACAGCTGTAGAACCCGGCCGCGGACGAGAGAGAGGAGGAACACGTTCTATGGTCCCCTTCCTCAAGAGAGTATCTACTTCTTGTTCCATTACCAGAGCCTGATGGGCCCACTAGTGTGGGGATGACCCCTTTGAAACGAGGCGGATGAGAACCGAACTGGATTCTGTAACCTTTCTCTACAATCTGCAGGACCCATTTTGAGATATTTGGTAGAAGTTTCCACGCTACCAGAAAATCTACTAAGGGAACCAGCCTCTCGAGGCTGGCGTCTGGTATTATTAGAGGAGCCAGTTCGGTGCCCTGAAGCGGATGACCGGCAGGGAACGACCGACCTGACTGCTGTAGCACCCTCACTTGAGGGGGCGAGCTCTGCCGTGCTGTACCGTTGCCGGGCGGCAGCTGGAATTTTCGCTCGTCGGAGCTCACTGAGCCCTTGAAGCACCGAGGGTGGCAGGGGTATCAATAAACCTCCATGAGGGCACTGAGGGAACAAACGACCCGACTGCTGTAGCACGAGGTCGCCCCCACATCTTCTTCGGAACGATGAACGTAACGGCTGTAGAAACCCGGACGCTCTTGAGAGAGGAGGAACACGTTCTATGGCCCACTTCCTCAAGAGAGTATCTACTTCTTTTTCCATTACCAGAGCCTGCTCGGGACCCACTAGAGTGGGGGTAACCCCGTTGAATCTAGGCGGACGAGAACCGAACTGGATTCGGTCACCTTTCTCTACAATCTGCAGGACCCATTTTGAGATATTTGGTAGAAGTTTCCCCGCTACCAGAAAATCTACTAAGGGAACCAAACTCTCGAGGCTGGCGTCTGTTATTATTAGAGGAGCCAGTTCGGTGCCCTGAAGCGGATGACCGGCAGGGAACGACCGACTGACTGCTGTAGCACCCTCAATTGAAGGGGCGAGCTCTCCCGTGCCGTACCGTTGACGGGCGGCAGCTGGGAATTTCGCTCGTCGGAGCTAACTGAGCCCTGAAGCACCGAGGTGGCAGGGGTATCAGTGAACCGCCATGAGGGCACTGAGGGAACAACCGACCCGAGTGCTGTAGCACCCTCAATTGAGGGGGCGAGCCCTCCCGTGCCGTACCGTTGCTGGGCGGCAGCTGGGAATTCACTCGTCTGAGCTCACTGAGCCCTGAAAAACTGAGGTGGCAGGGATATCAATGAACCTCCATGAGGGCACTGAAGTAACAACCGACCTGACTGCTGTAGCACACTCACTTGAGGGGGCGAGCTCTCCCGTGCCGTACCGTTGCCAGGCGGCAGCTGGGAATTTCGCTTGTCGGAGCTCACTTAGCCCTGAAGCACCGAGGTGGCAGGGGTATAAATGAACCTCCAGGAGGGCACTGAAGGAACAACCGACCTGACCGCTGTAGCACCCTCACTTGAGGGGGCAAAGGGCTCCCCCCCCTTTTGTTTTTTTCCCCGTGCCGTTACGTTTGCCCAGGGCGGCAGCGGGATTTTCGCTCGTGGAGCTCAAGAGACCTGAAGCACAGAGCGGTGGCAGGGGTATCATAACGCCTCCATGAGGGCACGGGAGGATTGGGCACCGTTATAATGAGGGGTGTTATCCTTTCTCGCCAGGTGGGCTGCCCATCAGGGACCTGACAATGGTCCCCCCCCCCCCTTTGGACCATTCGCAGAGGTGCTCTTAGACAAATAACGGTCCGCAGATCCGTTTTCGTTCTAGTAGACCCCAACTGAGAGCATCGCCCCGCCCCCCGATCTTTCTGTGGAGGGGTGCAGGTCTCAACGCTCTGTTTTTGAGACTGGCGACATAAGGAGCTTTATGACTTGGGCTGCAGCTCGCTCAGCAGCCCCACCCCTGAGCAGGCCAGCCTGGTATGCTTGTAACACCACCATGGTTTGCAAACATGCGCCAGCCTGACCTACAGCCGTATAAGCTTTCCCAACCAGACTCGATGTAAGCCTAACGGGCCTGGTGGGAAACTTCGGGGCCTTCAGGGACGATGCTGCGGATGGGGAGAGATAGCTCGAAAGCGTATGTTCCACCACTGGCATCGCCCCATATACATTATCATTCAGCCCCACGATGTTCTTTGAATAATTTGAGACTGTGGGGCTGTAATACGGAATGAGTACGGTTTCTCCCACGATCTTAGCACTCAGCATGGAGATCGGGAAAAAACGGAAGGCCCCCGTCGTGAAGGCTGTGGTCTGGATTCAGAACATGCTCGTCTAATTATTTTTAGGACGAGCGTCCTGTTTCTAGGCTGGCCAAACGATATTTTATTTTATTTTTGGCGCGAAACACCCCCCATAATCACAAATCACACCTCATACGCCGAGGGACTGTGGTGGCGGGTCCACAGTCTCCTCTGTCTCGACACTCATCACCTCTTCCTCCTCGGAGGAAGATAGATGAAGAGTCTGGTGATAGAGAAGCGCGGGACCCCCCCCCCCCCGCGAGAGAGAGAGCCGCGGATCTAGCGGGTGAGGACCGAGAAAAGGACGAGCCCATCTCGGATCCCTCCGCTAAATCCACCCGCGATCCCCACGACAACAGTCTGCGCTGTGCCTCAGCAACAGCGAGACCACTGCCAGCGGAATCACGAGCCTGGCCGCTGTCATCAAACGCAGCCAGGCGAGAGCGGAGCATACGCAGCGAGAGCTGGCGGTGATGACAATCAGCTGCTCAAAAGCTGACCGCGCATGCTTTGCTCCTAAACAAACGACACACACATCGTGTGTATCCCCCGCCACCAGATATCGTGGGCAGGGAGAAACACAGCGTTTGTAATGCCGTTCGCTCGCCATAGACTTTCTCATTGTTTTATATATATGAGTGCTTGTGCGGACAGACAACAGTAAATAGACAGACACATACACAGAGCGCTACTGAAGAGCAGAAGCTGGTTTGCGCCCGGCCTGATGTGCTTTTATGCTTTCTGGTGCTTACGTCACCCTGCTCGTGACGTCTCGCTGCTCCATTGGACGGATTTGACACGTGCTTCAGAACGCGGTCACGCAAGGGCGTTCCCAAAGCGACTCGACGCAGCTCGAGTTCCTGAAGGGGAACTATATTCACTATAGTGAAACTGACTTTCAGAGTCTCAAATTCTGGATAATGTTCTACCCGTATACATTTCTTATTCTTGTCATCTTATCTGCCTGCTGAAATCGTTCTGTTTTTTATTTCTCCTGACATTGCAGGATATGTGTGTTTGTCTGATGGGTCCTGTGGTAAAGATCAAGTGTTATCCGCCTTGCTGGATGACTAATTTCTAAGGTTCTTTCTTCAAACTAATTCAGGCATACACATTTTTCCCCATGCCCCTGCATGTTATATGTTGATAAATTGACAAATCAGGTGTGATTGGTTCCCATTTAATCACATAGAGAGATGGGATGCCAGGGCCAGGGCCTGGCTGCATGCACAGTCTATCAGACTAAATCTATTCAGGCTAAATCCTATTTCAGCTGAGGAACAGTTCTTGTCACAGCATCCCCGTTTTTACTTTGAAATGCTACAACACAGGAGAAATGGCTCAGAGCTGCCACAAAAATATTTTTTCAGACTTAAACAAAAATAATTATAGTGGAATACTGAACATGCCTTAAAATATAACAAAGATATTTGACAACAACAGAGCAACAGAAAAGAATCATGCATTTCCTCGCAGAAATATTTTCAGTGTTCTAGTAGAACTTGAGCGCAGGACATCATGTGAGCGAATGAAGATCTTATGAGGTGACTAATATATCCGTAGCTCTAAATGGGCGGCCTATTCTTTTGTGAAATATAAAAAAAGGCCCTGAATTCTGGGGAAGTTCTGATTTAACAGCCCCTGGTGTGTTTTTAATGTGCTTTTGGATGACATTGAAATTACTTTGAAAACTTGGTGATTAAGGGACACTCACTGTCCTGCAGATCCACTTCTTATATATACAGCCATTTCAGAGACCCAGACAAGAAAAAATGCCTTTTATTTTACAGTTATATAGAGCTCACATAACTGTCTGCTGTTGTACAGTCTGGGTTATAACTGCTGGCTGTACAATGACACAGACAGGATGATGCGACGGCTATTTAATTCAGGAAGAATACACCCACTGATATAGATTGATGTAGAGACCACAAAGCTGATAGATTTTTCTGAAATTCATACTTAATAACTATTGACCCACTTCAAACTCATTAGGAAATGCTGACTTAGACAATTAATTAATCAGTTATTCAGTATTAGATCAGATTTTGCAAGAAAATAATTAGTGCAGCCTAAACCTCTAACATTCCCTGGGAGTGTAAAAACCGGATTTCATATACATTCTCTCTTTCATTTAAAACATTAATCACTGCCTCCATCTAAATCAAGGTTGTTCTGTATAATTAACACAATTACGATCTTATCTGCCTGCAGTGGCACTTTGAGACCAAGAGATGATAGCTTAATCACTGGAAAATGTAATTTCCAAGCCCGTCCGAAGTATGTATCCTCCCTGAACTCATTTTGTATTCTCCTCTCCTTCCTCTGACGTTCAGAATTAGCGACATTGGATGGTGGCGGTATGAACAGCTTGTTAAACTCATGATGAACGATACAAATAACTGAAAATTGTGTTCTTGTTATTTTTTTTGTTGAATCACTATGTTTCTCCTTGCCTCACATGCCCAGATGATCAAGGTCTTTTCATGTCATGGGTTTGTTAGCGGCTTTGACAAACACTACAGGCAAGGATACGCTGTGAAAGAGACGATTCCTTGCTCTAATGGCATATTTTAGAGGTCCAATGAAATGCATAGCCATCTGCTCCTAAAATGCGGAAATCTGTTTATCTCAGTCTCAGAACTCAAAGACTGAAAATAACTGCAGTAACCATTTTTTATTTTAATTTTTTAGCTTTTATCTCTTCAGAAATATACGGTAACAGTCTTCATAATTGGTTTTCAGATGACTTGGTTTGACTGTCATTTGACTTTTTTTTAGCTTTTTTTATGCAACACACTTCTTTCTTTCAATTTTGTTGTTATGAATGACTGACTTTTTTATTTAAATGAAAAAGGGGTATGACATGAATTTAGCACTTCCTTTAAAGGGGTCCTATTATTGACTTTTACAAAGTCTTGAATTTGTTTTGGGGGTGTACTAGAACATGCTCTCATGCTTGGTGGTTCGAAAAACGCATTATTTTTTCCACATAATTTACATTATTACAATACCTTTCTCCCCAGCCTGGCATGAATGGCTCGATTAGTTCTGAGTTTGATGAAGGCCCGTCTTCCGAAAAACAAAATGTGTTGTGATTGGTTAGCTGTCCCAGTGAGTTGTGATTGGCGTACAGCTTAGACGGTGTTTCAGTACTGCCCCGCCCCTTGCCAAAGCAGCAAGTTCCGTCTGCTCCTGCATGGTTAAGGATGGCGTTCACTGATTGCCAGTATCAGTACTTTGGCGCTTATCAGACTCCGAGAATATTGAGCAAGAGGATCGCGCAGAACCTTTGCAGGCACAGAGATTGCAAGACATATTAGAACGGTAACATTGTTTTTTTTTTTGGCTAAATCACATTTAGAGGATGTCAACAACCGCTTCCCCCCCCCCCCCAATTCTAATTGTATTCTCGAATTCCCAATTCCCAGCATTCTCGAATCAAGTACATGGTATTTGTGTTTGGGCAATTGCAATCTCCTTTTACAAATGACTGAAATATGCAAGATCTGAATTGCCAGATGGTTTAAATTTGCAAAAAAACATACATTGACATGTGGAAAGTCTTTCCCACTGAGATATAAATTGAGCATTCACTCAACCTTATCAGGCACAGAGGAGGAAAGTACAGAAGTTAGGGGCCTCATGGATGAGATAGAGAAAAACATTATGATATCATTTAAAGGATTCTCTTCAATGTGTTTTTCAGACTAATGAATGTGCCTGTGCATAAAATCATTACGATTTCCTGTGATGTAAAGGCATAAACCCTGATTGCTTCATTCTTTAGGCTAATATGCTTTAAAAGGGGGCTCTTCGAAGCTTAAGAGCATGTAAGCATGCCCAAATATAATTAAAGAGTACACCCTGGTAAACCGTTTATACAACAGTTCAATAAACAAGAAGTTAATATTGAGTAAATTACATTTTATCCACAATATTGCCATTTACTTTGTTTTTGCTCTGCCAACAAAGCCACAGCAGAACCATTGCTGTGGCAAGCAGCACAGTAGTTAAGTAGTTGTTGAAGGAATAAATCAAGAACTTATAAAGATCATTTCTAAAAAATAAATAAAGCATACTCGCAAATCTTTACATGGCAGAACTAGTAAGTGTAGTGTGTAACTGTTACGAATTAAATCACCCATTTATTTGTTGCGTTCCTAAATGAATCAGTGTTTCTAAATGAATCAGTTCTAAATTAATGATTTAAAATACTTGCTTACTGCTTGAGGCACTTGAAATATATGTGGAAGTTCATTGAGTACAAAACAGGATATCTGAGGTCATTTCAAAAGGTTACCTTAATGTTCTCCAGAGGTTTCCACCAAATAATCTTTATTACTGACACTGTGGACAGTCCTTCAGCTGTGGCACTGTGTTGAAGTAATGAGGTTTTGAAATGGAAGAACAGCCTGCAACTCATGCAGAATACTATCAAGTTTTGGCCATATTACTGTACATTAATTTAAGGTCCCTGGTTTGATAACTATACCTTCACCTAATGCAGCAAGAACTCACTGATGCTTCAAATGCAAGGTCATCTCTTTAGAGGCTATTTTGAGCGCAGTATCTGTTTAATGCAATCCCTAAAATGCTAATTTTCTATTTTCCCTTTAAAAAAGGGATTTGTTTGATATTACAGAAATGTACTTTAAGATTGGACAGCTGTCCTATAAGTGCCTCAAATCATTTAGCAAAATTACTTCCATGCCAATAAATATTATGGCATGTTGTTGTATTGTATGCTAGTCCAGTATCTGTTATTTATCCAATGTCGTTGTTGTTTATGTTCAGTTCATTATTATCCAAATTGCCTTTTAAGAGGGATTAGATGTATCCTTTGTATTGTTGAAAATGATAAACCCTGGTGTTATCATACACTTTTTAACATATCAAAAGTCTAAAGATTTGACATTTTTCTAACTTTTTATTTCGTGTTTTTTTTTTTGAAAACAGCAAAAAATAATAATTAGGTAACACTTTATAATAACTTTTCATAAATAAATCATTAACAAACATTTCATGCTTAATGGATCATTAGTTAATATATATTCAAAGAGTTAGAAACGTGAAATAATGTGCTTGTTAATATTTACTTCTTAACTTATATAATGTTCAAACAAATCATTTTCATGTAAGTTAAAATGCTTACAAATGTCATTAAACTTTTTATTAAACAATTCCATATGATCAAGCACTTATTGAAAATCTACAAATTATTTTAACAGATGTTATACAATGACTAAAAGCTTTTGTTAATGCACAACACATTTGCTTCTATTGAGGTGTGATACAGGTAAGGTCAGGGACAGGTTTGGTGGTATGGGTGAGGTGTAAAGGACGCAACCAACAGGTCAGAGTGTACCAGGCCAATTTGATTACTAGATGTGAACACGTTTATATGTCTATACATTATATTGTTTTAGTAAATGAACAAGTATTTTCTTTTAAAACATTATTTGTTTCCCCCTGTTTATTTATGATTCAAGGAATATGCTGTTTAATGATATACTGAAGAGTAGTATACTAATATGAGTGTTGAGGCAATACATAAATTTTTTTTGCACCAAAATTACAATCTGTTGTCTTTAGCAAGCATTTAGCTAAACTTAACCAACCACCCTATACACAAAGCTTGTTACATTAGCTAAAAGTCCAATGCCCATAAAGACACTAAATGATTAGTAAACATTTATAAACATCATTTGGAAAACTGGTGATGATGAATAGTTTCCACTTTAGATTGGGTACTGCAAACACATGAACAAATGATTAATAAATGATTAGTAAAAATGTGTGAATAGGGTAAATTCAGATC
Organism: Sinocyclocheilus anophthalmus; assembly: GCA_018155175.1. Lineage (NCBI taxonomy): Eukaryota > Metazoa > Chordata > Actinopteri > Cypriniformes > Cyprinidae > Sinocyclocheilus > Sinocyclocheilus anophthalmus. The sequence goes on along the minus strand of JADLZN010007870.1, from coordinate 51,504 downwards.
TTTCAAGACATTTTTTGCCATTGAGATGACTGCTCATAAAGGTATTAATGATTAGTACACATTTATAAACATTTGCAAATGATGAAAAGTTTCCACTTTAGATTGGGTACTGCAAAAACATGAACAAATAATTAACAGATTACGTGTGTTTTAGTGTATCAATCCTTAGGTATACTCACAACAACATAACCAACAATAAGTCATATGAACTGAACAGGTTTACTGACTTAAATTTACATTAAATAATCATATGTTAATCATTTGGTAATGTTTAATAAGTTCTTTAGTTAACATTAACAAGCACATTATCTCATATTTATAGCTATGTGAATATATATATATATATATGAACTAAAGATCCTTTAAGCATTATACAATGTTTAATTAATTATAAATGAAAGTTATTATAAAGTGTTACCAATAATTATTTTAGCAAAGCTAAAATAATTCATAAGTTGTAGTTCATTGGTGTTGATTGTTTATAATAGTGTTTAATTCCTGAGCTTCAATTAATGCCTACAATTAATGCCTAGGCCATATGGGTGATAAAAATGGCTTTCAGAGAAAATGTCTCTGGGTTACGCATGTAACCATGGTTCCCCGAAGGGAACGAGACGCTGCGTCGAAACGCTACGGGAACGTCTCCAGCGTGACCACGCTCTGAATCACATGTGTAATCAGTCCAATGGATGGGCGAGACATCACGGGCGGGTGACGTAGCGACCAGGAAGCATAAAAGCACGTGCGGTGAAACCGGCGTCAGCTTCTGAATGAATTAATGAATGAATGAATGAATTAATTAATGAGTTTTTATTGCCAGGTATGTTTACACATACGAGGAATTTGTTTTCATGACAGAAGCTTGACAGAATGACAGTGACAGAACAAAAACACAGATAATAAAAAATAGAAAAATAGAACAAGTAACTAAGGAATAAAAATAGAACAAGTAACTAAGGAATAAAAATATACAAATCGACAATTGTATGTACAGGTATATAACAATAGACAGTTGTATGCACAGGTATATTATGTGCAAATTGAAATATAGACTGAGTATGTGTGTTAGATAAATAAGTGTATGAGTGAATAAATAGTGTGTGTTCCACAGTTATTGTCAAGTGTTCATGAGATGGATGGCCTGAGGGAAGAAACTGTTCCTGTGTCTGGTCTTTCTGGTGCTCAGAGCTCTGTAGCGTTTCAAAGAGGGAGTGTGCTGGATGTGATGGGTCCAGAGTGATTTTGCTAGCCCTTTTGTTCATTCTGGATGAGTACAGTTCTTGGAGAGAAGGGAGGGTTGTACCAATGATTCGCTCAGCAGTCCGGACTACCCTCTGAAGTCTTCTGAGGTCAGATTTGGTAGCTGAGCTGAACCAGACAGTTATTGAAGTGCAGAAGACAGATTCAATGGCGGAGTAGAACTGTTTCAGCAGCTCCCTTTGTTGTAAACGGGAGGGTTGTAAAAGGAGACAGAGTGGCTAAAGTAGGCGGGGCTCGCCATCCCGAATGCCAACTTCTGGAGGAGTGAATCTTGCCCCCCAAAGGAGAGGGGAGATCAGAGGACTCAAGGCTATGGAATATCATCCTGATCCACCACTTAGCATAAGCTTCTCTGACCTCGGCCTCAGCGCACCGCGGAGGAAACGTATAAGAAGAGGATGTCTTCCCACTGAACGGCCACAATTACTTGGCAAGATTCACATCAAAAACTGAAAATGATTTTTATGACATATAATTTATTCATTATTAATTTGTAATTGTAGGGAATTAATGATTATTACTACATTCAGGTTTTGCGAGGACCTCGATCCTGAATGTCCCCAGCCCACCTGTAAACTGATTTAAATGTGGTTAGTTTGCATTAATCCATGCTCGTCGAGCGGCCGTTGATTCCTGTAGTAGCTTAACAAATTAAATATGTGTTTTTTCCTGGTCATATCGGTCAACACAATTAAATGATTATTTGTAAGCTCTTAACAGAGGTAATTATTATAAGTAAGCTACGAGCTAAGTAGCAAGGGATCTTTTTGGCACAGTTTTAACCTTGAAATTATATGACCCCAGACACTTCTTCTTTATAAATGAAACATGAATTTTATTGGCTAATCTAGATTACATAAAAACCTAACTAAAACATACACATACACACACATACACACAAAGATTCAAGGAAATGAGTCAACGGAGTTGCATGAAGTTTTCTAAGTCCTAACTCGTTTTCGCGAGTGGTTTTAAATTCAGCCTAGGAGAATACCAAGCAGAGATTGTCTTATCTTTACTGCTTAACTCAATTCACCAGTTCAACACCGATGTCAGCAGATAGGAGTTTTGTTTGTACTTGCGTTTTGCTTAGTTGACAGCGGAACGCTGAGGCGATTCCGTCGCTGACGCGGGCGTGCTGGAGGGGATTCCGTTGCTGATTGGCTGTTGATCTGGCGCCGGAATGACGTTTGGATGACGTCCTTTTGGGGAGATCCCTCGTTGGATTGGTTGGTTTCTTGATGACACAGAGGCTTGAGCAGTTCTACTAAAGGTCTGAGTTTGAAAGACTTTAAGTTCTTTGAAGATCGCGAAGTTTCACTGAAGTGTTTGAGTTCTTAGATGGTCTCGTGAGGCGCTTTGTCGCGCTCACCAAAAGGAAAGCCAGACGTCTTGATCGGGTAAAAACAAGCACCGAATCTGTGTTGCAGTGGGGTTTTGATCCGCGGCGTAAGTCCATCCCACAGGTCGCTGTTCCAATCAGATAGTGGCTGCTGGGCTTAGCCACGCCCTGTGTGGTTCCTTTATCATGTACGTCACAAGTTGGGCTCCACTTCCGTGGAGAAATGTCTTTGCAGGGTTTAATAACTTCTATAAGGTGACGTACAACACACAATGTTCAAAATAAAACATTTTCATCCATACCAAGGTTACTTAAATATCATGACCATTCCTACAAGCCTAAACTTCGCATATCTGGCATACACGGAGTACCTTTAATCACTTTATCTATAAAAAGGATTATAAAATATCGATTAATACTTCATAGGTTACAATAAACACATCAATCCACAACACCACAGAAAAAGCCCAAGAAATATTATTTGGGAGTATATTGCTCCGATACTTTCAAATGATTTTCACTGATTATCTTCTGAATTGTCTGTGTACATTCTGTTTCTTTGGAATGCAAAGGAAGTAAGGGTTTCGGTCATGCAGGAAGCTGGTGGTCGACAGTCACGCTGTATAGATCTCGTGTTCGTGGGCCTGAGGGCATCAGTTAATTTACTCATCCTTTTCCTGCTGGATATACTAGTTCTATACATTCGCGATCACGAGGTATCCATATGTCGTGAAAGGGCCTTTTAGTCCTGATACCAAAGATAGCTTTATTGTCTCCTGATCAAATTAGTTTTGTCTTCAATTAGTTTTGACTTCATCTCATGAGTAGATGAGTTCACCATACTGACAGGACATAGACCAAGTATATGGGACTCATGTGCTGGGTGATTTAGCAAATCTCATGATGGCTGATATCAGTGTACGTTCATAGTAAGAAATCCCTACAATGTAATACATGCATTGCCTCGGCAGCGCGCAAGCTGCTTGGTCACACAAACAATATCAATCTCCTTGGAGAAAAATAGCTGAAGCAGCGAGCTCTCACTCAGAGGGGGAAGAAGCGTAGTCGTCTCCGAACCTTCGAGCGAGCGCTAATCTAGGATGGTTTGAGATTGGGGAGAGCCCTGCACCATATCAGTGCGATCCCCGCGATCTCAGTCGCTGCCGTGCCTCAGCAGCAGCGGGACCGTAATCGCAAGATCACAGGCACGGACACTCTCCTCGGAGCGTGCCCGGTGAGAGCGTAGCGTTTAACAGCACACAATCAGCCCCTTCTCTTTTTTCCCGAGAGCTGACTGCGCGAGCTCCGCTCACCAGTAAATGCTGCTCATAATAATATAGGCATAATATGCTTGGTAAACTGATGCTTTGTTCACAACTGGTGAGTCTCTTCGACTGCCCTCCTATCAACCTCCTCAGAGAAGACAGTCTTAGCGTCGAGCCCTCTCACCATGAGGGAAAGAATTGCACGCGGGCTATTCCAACCCCAAGAGCGCGGCTGGATCTGGTGGGTGAGGTGAAGAAATAAGGACTCTCTTCGCCCTTCTACTATGCTCTCCACTGAATCCATATGCGAACCTGACGAGCACAGCCGCCGCTCCGCCACGGCGAAGCGGGCTCCGCAAGCGAGAAACGCCGGTGTAATACTTCTCCTCCTCAAAGAGAGCCCTCGGGAGTCAAAGCTACACAGTGACACTGCCTCGAGAGCTGACTCTGCATGCTTTGCTCCCAAGCAGACAACACACAAACTGTGTGTATCCCCACCCGAAGTGTAGCACAGGCAGGGAAGAACACACAGCCTGAGATGCTGCCCGCTCTCGTTGAATGTTTGTCTACACTCGTATTGGTAAAATAAAGAGTGATAATGGACAGACAACACCAAATAAGACTGACACACACAGAGCGCTTGCTGAATGACAGAAAGCTGCTGCTGTATCCACCACACGTGCTTTTAAGATTCCTGGTTGTTACGTCACCCCGCCTGTGACATCTCACCCTTTCATTGGACTGATTACACATGTGATTCAGAGCGTGGTCATGCTGGAGGCCTGTAGTGTTTCGATGCAGCTCGAGTTCCTGAAGGGGAATCAATGATTTCATGCATTCATAAGACAACTTCCTGCTGTCTGCTTGTAATAAATACAGCTGGAGAATCTTTTAATCTGTCATTATAGGCTTTCAAGTAACTCCTTATGGCAATGGTTCACCAGTGACCCCGTGAATGATGTAGAGACTACCCAACTATCATCCTTTAAGACAAAGACGTAATTTTCATCATAGCTGTAGGATGAGTGCCGATGACAGGTTTGTCAATTTTAAAATCCCTGCGGACATCATTTGTAGTGACAAATGATAAGGTTAATTGTGTTACGGTCACTCCCATTAAGTCCACTCAGGTTTTATTTGCAGGGGAAATTCCATAATTCGGTTTCATTTCTACATATCTAGACCTTGTGGGAAAACTACCCCCACTTTCAAGGGTGTTCTTTAGCTTCCCTAGCAGAAATGAGAAAATGTAAGATCAATACGCTGTGGTTTTGTCAAAATCAGTATAGTCAATTGTTTTATAGTTAGAATGGACTAATTAAGTCAGGTATTGCTGTAGCGTCTGGACCAATCAAACACACAATATATAGTTTGTTTTTATATTTAACAAATACTCTGTCACCCCCTCCGTGTAACCAAGCAATATGCGGACCATTAACCCTTCCCGCCCGAAATGCGTAACACCCCAGGAAGTCGAACAGGCTTCTTTGTTGCATGGCAACCAAAGCTGATATCACTGGGTTTATTGGCCAAAAGTATTTAAAGCAGGGAAAATCCCTGCATGTCTCAGGGCAAGAGGCAGAGTAGAAATTGACTTTTCTACTAATCAATTCATAGGAAAACCTTCTTTGAATAAACACTCTATGATCTTCCTGTCATTGGGTATTGTCATCGTGTATTGTGCTTTGACATCGTATACTGTTATTCAGACTTATATCGAAACACACTCCTGTCAGCTACATATACAGTATATTCTCTACATGTGTAGTATCTATGAATTCGCCTTCTTATGATCGAAAAAAAAGGTTGTATATTATATATTGGTACATAGGCATTATATATTAGGGCCCTGAGAATCGTTATTAATTTCGATTTAAGTCCATTTGCAATTTACCATGCTTAGAGAACAAAGGGTCCTAAACCCTCCAGCAATTGCCACCTCCCGCTCTGAATTTCCATTTTTCTCATTGGACAAGCCCATCTTGAAAGGCGGGATCTTCTCCGACCTTAAAGGCCCTGCTCCAGGGACCCTCTCAGTCAGTGTTTTGTTTTAATTCTGAGAGGATGTGAGACAAACGCTCCCGAAAACGCTAAGCTCATGCAGGCTTCGGCCTTGTCCTTTCTTAGTTACTCTGACGCAAACTGGTTCTTACTCATCAACCAACTTCAGCAAGATCTTGGGCCTTAAAATTGCATCAGGAATCTCTTTCAGACAGACAAGACGTGCAAGTATCAAATTTAGTTTTATTAATTGATACATTAAGTATCATTTGCTCCTTTTTTACAAAAGTGTGTTTGAACTAAGAATCTGACGTAACCCTAAAGGTGTAGATCTGCTGAATATACAAATGGTTCCATAACTTCATTCCTTATTTCTCTTCTCTGTACTGAGTTAAACTTAACCCTTTCCTATACCAACTGTATGTGTGTGTGTTTGTGTGTGTGTATGTTAAATGTTAGACCAGTTTATGTGTGTATGTAGGATGTTAGACCAGTTTATGTGTTTATGTAGTATGTTAGACTAGTTTAAGTGTTTATGTAGTTAATAAAACCTTACTTGTATCACACTTGACGTGGGTCATTGTTTGCTCATAACTGGAGTCACTTAATCATGCAGAGTTATGCTACAAGCTTTTGTAGAATTGAACAGTAAGAATTATTTCCTTTAACCCGGAAATTAACGTTCTTAGAATTGACAATACAGTTGACCCTGAGAGGTCAGCTAAATCTCCAGCGGATCTAAAATATGAATAATTAATTATAACTAGTTATGGTTAATTATTCATATTTCCTCATGAGCTGATTCGTTACATTGCTTATTAAGGCCTTTAATAAGTTTGGTGTTAAAAACTATAGAGTAGAATAGGGGCAAATGAAACAAAGACAGCAAAGCTACAAGATCATAAAGCAATTATCATCCCCACTGGAGAGATTAGGCCAGCAATTGAGCTTCACCCTTTTGTTGATGCGTTCATTGATGGAAGAGCAGGGAAAGGAACGACTCAAGAGGGTGAAAGAAATAACAAAACGATTCAGGCGCTATAAATGGCTAACGGCTGAGTCACTAAGCATGTCTTTCAGCATTTCACCAGCTTTCATGCATTCATGTTTGTATAATCTATGGCATGTAGAATAGGGAAGATGGAGGGCCTCAATCATAAAAGTCGAGTCAAACTCTAAGCCCCCTCCACTTTGGTAGCGCGAGGCACAGGCATTGAAGTTAGGAAGCCGCCCAGGTATAGACTTTTGTTACTGATTGTGCCTGTAGTGAGACTCAGGGTTAAGCCGTGCAATCTCTCGTGTCTGACAAAGGGAAGAGCCTCCGTTCTAATGACTCCTGCAGGGTAGGCCAGCTGCTTGTATACCTCATGACCTAAATGCAAATGCTCAATTAAAACACATTCGCACAATCTACCTTTTATCCTTCAGCTTAGGGTAAGACACCATAAAAGATCTTTAAAAAAAAAATTTGTAGTGTTGATCACATGTGAAATGTAAGCTATGTGAAGAACAATCAATCTTATATCTAATCTATTATTAATATCTTGTTCTGCTGCCAAGCTCTGCTTGTGTTCCTGTATCTGAGACCTTAATTTAGAAAATGAATGGTACTGTTTGGGAACACCTGTAAATGTTGTTCATCCTAGTGGACTTTTTAAAACTGGCTGAGAAGACAGCATGCTTCAGGATACTCATGATACATGTTATTGTAAGGGACAATGGGTGTATTTGAGAGAAAATGGCAGAAAATGCAATAGGATTATGTACGATTGTGCTCAGGGTAGATATTATCAGTTTGGTGTGAAAAACTGCTCACACAAACAGATATTTATTTGGAAAATTCTGTTTTTAAAAGTGCGCTCAGGAACAAATCAATAATACAGTTGAAAAATATGTTTAAAAGCAATCACATGCGAGACTCCAGTCATGTCAATAGCCTAATAAAAGCTTTAATTTTTTTTAAGTAAGTGAATAAAATTGCTCACAGAATAAATTCATCATGGCCGACCAAAAAGCATCCAAGATGGATTGCATGGCATGTTGTTTCTGAATTGTTATACAACAGATCCAAATGCATAGCCTCATCAGAGACAGAGAGGCCCAGTTAAATGGATGTTTCAGGATTGGTTTTTTTTTATTATTGTTTTTTTCCCTATTTCAGTCTTAGAATTATTACATTGAGGGTTTTAAATATTATGACTCCAGAGGGCTCACAGACCCAGTAATTTGGATCTTGATTAGTAAGTTATCACACATATGATCTACATTGATTGCTCCTGTTCTGCACATTTGCTTCAGTTGTTTCATCATGCAAACTATCCTGATTTTCACCTGCTTTCCTGTTCAGCTCATTTTTGAATGCCGTTAGTCTTCTGTGTTTGGAATAATCACCACTCAGACTCAGAGTGTTCATTAGATTTTTCTGATCCTAAATTGGATAGGCATATTCTGCAAGTACCCTGCAGTTTGCAATGTAAATGTTGTCTTATTTTTTTCTGAATCTTTTGCATATTTTAACCTGATCCAATCCAACTGCTTAAAACTAAATAAATCTTAATCAGCAGCTATGAACCTTCTTCCTGAGATTGTAGTGTATTTGCCAGTATAATTACTTGCCAGTATATTTGATATTGTAAATGCAGCATCTTTAGCTCCAATATATGTATGCAATGAGAGTTGTACTTATTTTTTGACATTTTGGGAGAAATAAAAGCTATATATAATGAGTAATGTTTTCTTAAGTAGATGATACATTTCAAAAGTGTAAAACAGCCCAGATATTGAGCAACTGGTAGACGACATTAACAACATTGAATGACAAAGTTAAAGTTAATTATTTATTTTTTTTGTCGGTATATTAAAGGGATAGTTTCCCAAAAATGAAAAATACTGTACTTCCTCACCCTCAAGTTGTACAAAACAACAAAACCTATATGAATTTCGTTAAGGGACACAAAGAAGATATTTTGGTAACCAAACAGTTGCTGGTAGCCAGTGACTTCCATATTATGGGGAAAAATACTATGGAAGTTAATTGGGACCAACAAATGTTTGGTTACTAACATTCTTCAAAATATATTTTTATGGAAAAATGAATAAATAAATATGTAAATAAATATAAACGTCTCAGGTTACGCATGTAACTCTCGGTGTACGTATGTAAACCCTCGTTCCTGAAGGTGCGACGGAACGGAGACAGTCCCGTCCCGGAGAGGACCGACGAAATTGGATTCCCCCGGCCTTTTTAGAGGGACCAATCTATTTCGAGTGTAAACTAAATGAGCCAATGCTCATTGGCATGCGATTATTGCATCCAGTTGCTGCTGATCACAGCGTGAGTATAAGTAGGCAGCAGGGGCAGCGCATATTCAGGTTTTCGCTGAGGAGCCGAGCCGGTTGTACCCGGTCCGCTGCATGTAAACGAAGGGAGGGTGGGACTGACAGTGGAGAGCTGTGGCGACGGGACGTGACGTCTCAGTTCCCTCCTTCAGGGAACAAGGGTTACAAACGTAACCGAGACTTTCCCTTTCAGTCGGTCACTCTCGACGTCACGTCGGATGACCGACGCATTGGGATCCCTACCATAGGGCCACAGGTACTGCCCCTTCCAGTGTTCTGTGGAAGCCACCTGCGCCCCTATTTTTGGCGCAGGCCAGGGCCTGCACAAAAGGACCAGCTACTGCTACTATGGCACAACCCACGGAGTAGACTGGATAACACTGGGGAAACACACCCGTTCTACTTGGAACAGGGACATTAAGGAAGCTCCAACCTTCCCGAAGGAGGATTCGGAAGCAAATACACATATGAACATTCCTTATGTGCATATGGAAGATTGGAGGTGATTGAACCCTCTTGGAATGGCAGAAGTCTGCGGGGAAACATGGGCTCGAGGCTATACCGTGAAATTTACACATATGGGATCCACTTAGGCCTTACATATGGAACCCAGCCTTCTAACGGTTCTCGAGGATTCAGCGAGTGAGGGCCTGGCGCCGGACGTTCCTCCACGTCTGGCTGCCGAGGGGACGGATGAACTCAACAGGGTCTGCTGTATGGACTCTCTGGAGTGATTTTGCAAGCAGACCCGAAGCCGCGGCCTCTCAGTGCTTCTACCCGTTTGAGTTGAGAACACAGGAGGATACCGGCTCCACACGAAGGCTATAGAATCTAGCGCATGTGTTAGGGGTCGCCCAGCCCGCAACCCTAAAAATATCTGTCAGCGAGGCGCCACGAACCAACACCCAGGAGGATGCAACACTTCTAGTAAAGTGAGCTCGCAACCTGAATGGGCAGTGCACACCCTGTGCCTGATAAGCCAGGATGATGGCATCCACAATCCAGTGGGCCATCCTCTGCTTTGAGACGGCATCCCCTTCTGCCGGCCTCCGTGACATACAAAGAGCTGGTCTGAAGTCCTGAAGCTTTGCGTCCGGTCTACGTAGCACCCTTAGGCTCGGACGGGACAGAGCAATGCTAGGGCTGGGTCTGCCTCCTCCGAGGGCAGCGCTTGGAGGTTCACCACCTGATCCCTGAAGGGAGTAGCGGGAACCTTGGGCACGTAGCCGGGCCGGGGCCTCAGGGTTACCTGGGAATCAGCCGGCCCGAACTCTAGGCACGAATCGTTGACCGAAAATGCGTGCAGGTCCCCTACCCTCTTGATAGAGGCCAATGCCAGCAGGAGCAAAGTATTCATTGAGAGGAACTTCAGCTCCACTGCCTTTAAAGGCTCAAACGGGGCCTGCTGTAGTGCCGTGAGCACCAGACTCAAGACCCAAGAGGGTATAGAGGGGGGCCATAAAGGATTCACCTTCTCGCCCCCTTAAGGAACCTGAAAACCAGGTCATGCTTCCCCAGCGACCTCCCTTCTACGGGGTCGTGGTTAGCAGCGATCGCGGCGACATGAACTTTAAGGGTGGAGGGAGACAGCCTTCGCTCCAGCCCCTGCTGCAAGAAGGACAGCACAACTCTGATCGGGCATCTCCAGGGGTCTTCTCGGCGAGAAGAACACCACTCAACGAACAGGTTCCCTTCAAAGCGTAGGCGTGGCTCGTAGACGGTGCTCTCGCTGAAGTGATGGTTTCAAATACCTCTTGGGGCAGGTCACCTAGAACCTCCGCGTCCCACAGGGACCAGACATGAAGTTTCCAGAGGTCTGGACGCGGTGCCAAAGGGTGCCCCGTCTCTGAGTCAGTAAATCCTTTCTCAGAGGAACCGGCCAGAGGGGCTGTCGCGAGGGCATTAGTTCCGGGAACCCGGTCCGGGTAGGCCAATAGGGTGCCAACAACCGGACCTGCTCCTCGTCCTCCCTGAACTTGCACAGCAACTGTGCCAGAAGGCTCACTGGGGGAACGCATACTTGCGCAGGCCCCGTGGCAAGCTGTGTGCCAGTGCATCCGTGCTGAGTTTTCCCTCGGTCAGGGAGTAGAACAACCGGCAGTGAGAGGTTTCTGGAGAGGCAAACAGGTCTACCTGAGTGGCTCCGAAACGTCTCCAAACCAGCTGTACCGTCTGGGGATGGAGTCTCCATTCCCCTGGGAGCGCAGCTGGTGACAGCTCGTCGGCTGCCCGGTTGAGCAGCCCAGGAATGTGAACAGCACGAAGCGACCTCAGATGCTTCTGACTCCAGAGGAGGAGGTGGCGGGCGAGTTGCGATAAGCGACGAGAGCGCAGACCACCTTGTCGGTTGATGTACGCAACGGCCGCTGTATTGTCCGTGCGGACCAGGACATGCTTGCCTCGTAAGCGCCCTTGAGACGGCACCGGGCAAGGTGCACTGCCAGCAACTCAAGGCAGTGGATGTGCCAGTGCAGTCGGGGCCCCGTCCAAACCCCTGACACTGCAAGCCCATTGTACGTGGCCCCCAGCCGGTGGTTTAAGGCATCCGTGCAAACCACAGAATGCATGGAGACCTGCTCCAGGGGCACTCCTGCCCGGAGGAACGCAAGGTCTGACCACGGGGTGAAGGTTGGCGGCAGGCCGGTGTCACCTGGACCCGGAAGGTGCCGCGTTGCCACGCCCACCTCGGGACGCGGCCATGGAGCCAGTGCTGCAGCGGTCTCATATGGAGGAGCCCCAGTGGCGTGACTGCCGCCGTGGCCGCCATATGCCCAGGAGCCTCTGAAACAATTTCAGTAGGACCGCCATCCTGCTCTTGAATGTAATCAAGCAGTTCAACACCGACTGAGCACGATCCTGCGTGAGGCGTGCTGTCTGTTCGACCCGAGTCCAACTCCATTCCGAGAAAAGAAATCCTCTGCGTCGGGGAGAGTTTGCTATTTTCCCAGTTGACCCAAAGACCCAACAGGCTGAAGCGCCGGAGCACCAGGTCCCTGTGCTCGCACAACTAATCCTGAGACTGAGCGAGTATGAGCCAATCATCAAGGTAGTTGAGAATGCGAATGCCCTGCTCTCTCATGGGAAAAAGGGCTGCCTCCGTAACTTTCGTAAAGACACGGGGCGACAGGGACAGCCCGAAAGGGCAGGACCTTGTACTGATATGCACGTCCTTCGAACGCAAACCGCAGAAATGGCCTGTGGCACGGAAGGATCGAACATGAAAGTACGCATCCTTCAGGTCAATCGCTGCAAACCAGTCTTGGGGACGGATACACCTGAAAATGCATTTCTGCATGAACATCTTGAACAGGAGCAGGTGAAGGGCCCGGTTCACGACGCGCAGGTCCAAGATAGGTCTCAACCCACCGCCTTTCTTGGGTACAATAAAGTAAGGGCTATAAAACCCCGACCTCATATCGGCTGGAAGGACCAGCTCTATCGCATCCTTTGCCAGTAGGACTGCAATCTCTGCACGCAAGACAGGGGCATCTACCACTTTCACTGACATAAAGTGGACGCCCCTGAACCTGAGAGGGCGCCGGGCGAACTGAATCGCAAAGCCGAGCCTGACGGTTCGAAGGAGCAATCGAGACGGGCTGGGTAGCTCAAGCAAGGCTCCCAGACACCGCGCAAGTGGCATCAACAAAACTACAGGCGTACCCACAGTGGGGCAGCAAGGAAGAACGCAGGGACCCGGCCCGGGCGTTCTCTTTGCCGGTCCGGAGGCGGGCTGAGTGTGGGCAAGCACGGCACTGCGGTTTGAGCAGAGGGTGCGTGGTAGTCCGTTGGTTCGTCCTCCCGAACCGCCCACTGCTGCTCACTGGCGAGAAAGGAGGGTGAGTGTGATACGCACTAGATAGTCCACCCCGTCTCCTCTGGGGACCCAGAAATAGAGGAATTGTTCTTTGTCGAGAATTTGGGTACCACCGACCGAGGTCATTGGTGGAAAAAGATTCTCCGCCCGGCCCTCCTCCGGGGGAGGGAGTGGTGTGCTTACCATCTCCTGAAGAGCACGTCCCTCCACCTATGGGTCGCCCGTCTCCGGGCCTCTTGATCTCTCGCTTACCACCAGGTTTGGCGGGGACCTGGACGGGAGGGGCGGCTGCCCTGCGACCGGCTCCAAGGCACAGCTTTGCTGGAGGCCGCAGGAGCTCTGCGCTTGTTTGGCGGTGGCAGGGGGGCCGCCCTCGGCTACGGCAGCAGCTGCACACCGGCAGGATTTACCTGATGGCCTCAGTCTGCTCTGGTCAGCGGAAAACCGCTGGGCACGTTCTCCACCGTGTCGCCGATAGGCCGGCCTGGGACACAGGGGCGTTCAAGAATCGTGTCTTGTCCGTCTCGCGCATGTCAGCCAGTCACAGCCAGAATTGGCGCTCCTGGACCACCATATTGGACATGGCACGACCCAGAGACCGCACAGTAACCTTCGTCGCTCGTGGCGCGAGATCCGCCGCTGTGCGGAGTTCTCTCTGAACTTCCAGCTCGTGACCACCCTCGTGCAAGTCCCTCAGTGCCTTGGCCTGGTGCACTTGCAAACACGCCGTAGCGTGTAAGGCGGAGGCAGAGGCAGCTTCTCCACAGGTCGTATAGGCATCGCTGGCCAGTCAAGTACCTACAAACCCGGGAGGGGAGGCACAGTTCTCCCCGCCAGTTGGAGGCGGTATTAGGACACAACTACATCGCAACCGACCGCTCCACCGGGGGGGACCCTTGTAACCCCCTGACTGCCCCACCATCGAGGGTGGGGAGGGAGGAGGAACCAGCAGATCGGTTTACGGCAGTAAAAAGGTGCCGTCCACGACATGTTGAGCTCGAATGCACCTCCGGGAAGAAAGGCACCGAGGCGGGGCGCTGAGAACCAGCGCGGACCACCCCGAGAACCAATCGTGCAACCTTGAGGGCTCGGGACACGGTGACAGTCTTCACTCGAGCCCTACCCTACGGTGGCCCGGGAAAGCATAGCCATTATTTCGGGATCCGATCCCCACCCCCCAAAGGGGGGGGGGGCATTGTCGGTCCGGGAGGAGAGCAGCGCAGCCGAATCTTCCTTTCCAGAAAGCTCTGGCTCACCCTCCGATGCTGCAAATCGACATCCGATCGTCGGGGGGAGCATCGAAAGAAACAGGTGGTACCCCCCGGGAGGGCCCAGCCTGCTCTTTTTGAGAGCTCCGCTGGTTTCGAAGTGCCGGCGGGCTTGGGCATCCCCGGAGGGGAATTCCTCACCGTGACCGTAAGACCAGTCCGCCCACCGCCAGAAAAAGGACGCCCCCAGCTGCCACCAGAGGGAACCCCAGATCTAGGCAGTGGCACGGGCACTCCGCCCCCTTGCAGGTAACGGAGTCCGGTCCGCAACTCCGAGATGGTCATACCCCGCAATGGGAGCATGAACCATCCACGAAAGCCACCTCAGCGTGCTTCATGCCCAAGCACGAGAGGCAGCGATCGTGACCATCACCCAGCGCAAGGTAACGACCGCATCCAGAAACGCCTGGGTGATATGTTGTCTATAGCAAGACACACATCGTCTTTACAAAGACGTAACGTCAAGTTTGCCACGCAACGTCGTCTTTAAAAAGACGCACCCGAAATTGCTCTTTTAGGGGAAAAAGCTCTTTTAGCGTGCTGAGGCGCACAGGGGAGATGATCATCTGCAACACAAACAGGGGGTAGTGCAGCCTGATGTGTGCAACCCACTCGACACGGGAAACCACCACCGCTGAAGCGCCGTCCGCCAACACGAAGAGCTCTCCAAGAGCGTGCTGAACTCGTTCAGTCTTCTGTCCGTAGAGTAGTCAGGAGCGGAACGATGTGATCGCTCGGCTCCAGAAGCGAAAAGCTGGTATGCGTTGCACCTGCTGCCTTTTAATGCTCACACTGTGATCAGCGGCAGCTTGATGCAATAATCGCATGAGCCACGGCATTGGCTGGTTAGTTACACTCGAAGTAGATTGGTCTCTCTAAGCGAGATCCCAATTTCGTCGGTCCTCCGACGAATTGGGAATCTTGCCAGAAATGCCAAAATGAGCCGATGCACATTGGCATGCGATGCGTGAGTATAAATAGGCAGCAGGTGCAATGCATACTAAGCTTTTTGCTTTGGAGCCGAGCGTACTCTAGGGAGATTTTCCGTGTTGGTGGTACGGCGCTACTGCGGTTTCCCGTGTTGAGTGGGTTGCACACAACAGGCTGCACTACCCCCTGTTTGTGTTGCAGGTGGCCATCTCCCATGGGCATTACAGCACTTAAAAGAGCAGTTTCCCTAAAAGAGCATTCACTTTGTAATGACGATGGTCCGTCTTTTTAAAGATGCCGTTTCACCAAGCGTTTCTGGATGCAGTCGTTACCTGGCACCGGGTGATGGTCACGATCGCTGCCTCACGTGCCTGTGCATCAAGCATGCTAAGGTTGCGTTCGTGGATGAGTCATATTTTCATTGTGGGAAGATGACCATCTCGGAGTTACGGACCAGGCTCCAATACCTGAAAAGGGGTGGAGTTCACCGAGCCTCTGCCTCGATCTAGTTCTCTTCCTGGCAGAAGTCAGGGGAGGACTACTTCATGCAGTAGCTCGGGTGGTCTGAGGATCACAGTGGTGGCGACCCCTCCGAGGAACCAACCTCAGAGGGACCGTCACTCCTCTAGCACTCTGCAGCCAGTCGAGCTGCCCAAGGAATGTGCTGGGCCCTCTACAAGGAGCGTACCAGCCATATCCTTTGGGGCTTCTCCTGATGATTGGATGTCGATCGCCGCATCGGAGGGCAAGTTGGAGCTCTCTGGAGAGGAAGATTCCACACGTGGTCATCGTTGGTGTATATGCGTTAGTCAAGAAGAACTGAATCGGATCCAGAGATGACGGCTATGCTTTCCCAGGCCGCTGAGAGGGTAGGGCTCAAGTGGAGACCTCCACCGTGTCCCGAGCCCTCGAGGTTGGATGACTGGTTCATTGGGGTGGCCCGAGTTGGTTCTCAGAGCCCCACTCCGGTGCCATTCTTCCCGGAGGTGCACGAGGAGCTCAACAGGTCGACTGCCAGAAACAAAAAAAAAAAAAAACTGCTCGGCTCCGCCTCACGCAACACACTGACAGGTGGTGCAACTAGGGGGTATACGGGAGTCCCCCCATTGGAACGGTCGGTAGCGATGCAGTTGTGTCCTAATACCACCTCCAGCCGGCAGGGCAAACCGTGCCTCCCCTTCCGGGCCTGTAGGTACTCATCTGGTCTGACCAGCAGTGCTAATGCGGCTTGTGGAGAAGCTGCCTCCACCTTACATGCCATGTCGTTACTGCAGGTCCACCAAGCTAAGGCACTGAAGGACCTGCACAAGGGTGGTCACAATCCGGAAGTTCAGAAAGAGCTCCGAACCACCACTGACCTCGCGCTCCGAGCAACGAAGGTCACCGCAAGTTCTCTGGGTCGTGCAATGTCCACTCTTGTGGTACAGGAGCGCCATCTCTGGCTGTGTCTGGCCGACATGAGGGACGCTGACAATGTTCCTGTGTCCCAGACCGGCCTCTTTGGTGACGCAGTCGAGAGCTTTGCCCAGCAGTTCTCGGCCGCACAGAGGCAGACTGAGGCGATCCATCACATCCTGCCCTGGTGGGCAGCAGCTGCCTCCACCCGTTCGCCAGTCGCAGCTAGAACCTCAGCCTGCTCATCGCAAGCAGCCTCCAGCAAAGCCAGCACAGGACCTTGCCAAAACCTGATGGGTAAGCGGGGGCCAGGAGACGGGCAACGAGTTCTATCAACGAAGGCCCTACTCACGCACCCTCTGCCCAACTATGGAACCAGGTAAGTGTTGCACCGCACACTCAGACCCCACTTCGGTCTGCCCATGAGCTGCCCAAGCCGGGTCCCTGTGTTCCACCTCGCTGCCCCACTGCAGGTACGTCGGTGGTTCCGCTTGCACAGTATCTGGGAGCCTGGCTAGCGCTGCGCAGCCCATCTCGCTGGCTCCTTCAGACAATCAGACATGGCAAAGCGATTAGTTCGCCCGGCATCCCCCCAAACATCAGTGAAGGTAGCCGATGCTCATGTCTTGCGTGCGGAGACCACAGTCCAACTGGTGAAGGACACAATAGAGCTGGTCCCTCCAGCCGATATGAAGACAAGGATTTACAGCCCCTACTTCATTGTACCCAAGAAACACGGTGGGTTACGACCAATCTTGGACCTGCGTGTCTTGACGTAGTGGCAACTTCACAGGCTACAGTTCAAGATGTTGACGCAGTAATGCATCTTTGGGTGCACCCGTCCCCGAGATTGGTTTGCAGCAATTGACCTGAAGGATGTGTACTTTCATGTCTCGATCCTTCCATGCCACGTACCCTTTCTGTGGTTCACATTCGAGGATGGAGCATATCAGTACAAGGTCCTGTCCTTCGGGCTGTCCCTGTTCCCCCGTGTCTTCACGAATGTTGCAGAGGGGGCTTTTGTTCCCCTGAGAGAGCAGGGTATTCGCATCCTCAACTATCTTGATGACTGGCTCATACTACCACAGTCTCGGGATCAGTTGTGCGAGCACAGGGACCTGGTGCTCCGGCACCTCAGCCATTTGGGTCTTCGGGTCAACTGGGAAAAGAGCAACTCTCCCCGAAGCAGAGGATCTCTTTTCTTGGAATGGAGTTGGATTTGGTCGAACAGACAGCACACCTCACAGAGGAACATGCTCAGTCAGTGTTGAACTGCTTGAATTCGTTCCAGGGCAGGACGGCGGTCCCACTGAAACAATTTCAGAGGCTCCTGGGGCATATGGCAGCTGCAGTCACGCCACTGGGGCTGTTTCATATGAGACCTCTTCCGCACTGGCTCCATGGCCGAGTCCCAAGGTGGAGTCCCAAACCTTCACCCCATGGTCAGACCTCACATTTCTTCGGACGGCAGTGCCCCTGGAACTGGCCTACAGGCATGCTGTGGTACACACGGATGCCTCCACGACCGACTGGGGTGCCACGTACAAGGGGCAAGCAGTCTTGGGTGTGTCAACAGGCCCCCAACTGCAGTGTCATATCAATTGCCTAGAGTTGTTAGCAGTGCGCCTTGTCTTGATCTGTCTCAAAGTGCGCTTATGAGGCAAGCACGTACTGCCTAGAGTTTGGGCCGACTGACTCCCAGGTAATCCTGAGGCCCTGGCCTGGCTATGTGCCCAAGGTTCCCACCACTCCCTTCAGGGATCAGGTGGTGAACCTACAAGCACTGTCCCCGGAGGACTCAGACCCAGCCCTAGCTTTGCTCTGTCCCGTCCACGCTTTAAGATGGTCGACCGGACACAAAGCTTCAGGACCTCAGAACAGCTCTGTTACGGAGGCCGGCAGAAGGGGAATGCCTTCTCTAAGCAGAGAATGGCCCACTGGATAGTGGATGCCATCGCCCTGGATTATCAAACACAGGGCTTGCACTGCCCTCTCAGGCTGCGAGCTCACTCTACTAGGAGTGTTGCAACCTCCTGGGTGCTGGCTCGTCGTGCCTCGCTGACAGACATTTTTAGAGTTGTGGGCTGGGCGACCTCCAACACTTTGCTAGATTCTATAGCCTTTGTGTTGAGCCGGTATTCTCCTGAGTTCTCACCTCAAACTGGTAGAAGCACTGAGAGGCCCCAGCTTAGTGTCAGCTTGCTATGTCACAAATCGTGTTACTTGCTCCAGAGTGTCCATACTGTAGACCCTGTCGAGCTCCTCCATCACCCTCGGCAGCCAGACGTGGCAGAGCATCTGCCGCCAGGTCCTCATAGTTTTTGAATCCATGAGAACCGGTAGACGGCTGGGTGCCATATGTAGTGACCTAAGTGGATCCCATATGTGTGTTTCTCCACGGTATAGCTTTAAGTCCGTGTTTCCCCTGCAGACTTTTCTGCCATTCCCGTAAGAGGGTTACAACCACCTCTAAGTCTTCCATATGTACCTAAACGATGTTCCATATGTGTAAGTGCTTCTGAAACCTCCTTCAGGAAGGATGGGGCTTCCGCAACGTTCTTGTTCCAAGTGGTACGGGTACGTTTTCCCAGTGTAATACAATCTCACTGAGTGGGTAGTGCTAAGACAACAGTGACTGCCTTCCTGCTGCGAGCCCTGGCCTATATCAAAGGGGCACAGGATGGCACCTGCCAAGGTAATGGAAGGGGCGTCCGTGGCACTTGGTAGGGATTCCCAATTCGTCTGTCACTGACATGACGTCGAAAGTGGCTGACTGTAAGGTAACATCTTGGTTACGTATGTAACCCTTGTTCCCTGAAGGCGGAGGAAATGGCGAGTCACTATTCAGCGAAAAACCTGAGTATGCGTTGCACTGCTGCCTATTTATACTCGCGCTGCGATCAGCGGCAGCTGGATGTAATCATCACATGCCAATGTGCATGGCCGTTAGTTTACACTCGTCACCAAAAATGAGTCTCCATTCCCTCCTCCAGGGAATGAGGGTTACATATGTAACGAGACGTTCCCTGAGAGGCAACGAGACACTGCGTCCTCTAGTGGACACTATGGGGAACGGAATGCCCACTAAGCCATGCCGGGGCACATGCCTATCCACCTGGTGAGAGAACACCAAGGATCAAGTCACCAAGGGACAGATATACACCAAACCTTCCCTCAGAACAGGTGTAAGCAACTGACTCCTCAGACCACTAACATAACTCAGAAAATTGGGGAACCCAGCCAATCAGTTCAATTCAGATGGAGTGGCATTTACTACACAGAGCCATAGTTCACTGACAAGCTGGGCAATATAGCGTTCATAATCGTAGATGAATCGCATTCGATTATGAACGCGATATTGCCTAGCTTTTCATTTTTTTTATTTTTGACAAGAAAACTCTCATGGATGAATAAAACGTTTATAACAAAACTAAACCTCATTTGAATGAACTGATAATTTCACAAGCTCCATTTGCAACCTTCAAAAATGTAATTAGTTCTCTGGAGATAACAAAAAAGAATAAAAATATCTCACTCTTTCCTGTGATCTACAGTTCAGACCTGAGTTGAGTAGATGTTTACTGAGAAACAGTGATCATTTAACACTGTCTGGGTTGAAATGTTGAATGAGGAGGAGATGGATGTGCAGGCCAGCAGGTCATGCCACAAGGACATTGAGACTTTACACAGGGAAGGTTACAGGGATGTGATGTGTTTCCTTGTTGATGACAAATAAATCAATCATCAGCGAACTTTGCCATATGGTGTCTGGCTGTTTTCACTTTTTTTGCAAAGAGTTTGGACATTCCGAGGTTTGGTACTGGAGATGAGTATTAAAAAAAATCTATTAATTAGCCTAATTTGCATCCATTGTAGTCTTTTTGATACATCTAGAGACGTATTATGAGAAAACGTGAGTGGTGCACTAATATAACTGTGGAAAGTGGACAATTAGATATAGGAGCTATGTGGACGTGTGTTTTACAAGAGCATCATTTGCCTGTGAATTATAAACTGCCGTGCACTCATTATCACATTATTAGTAATGTGAATTTTTGTCTTAGCGCTGCTCTTGATGGCAGTAGCTACTTAGCCTATGAGCCATTTACCATCATTAGAGATGAATAGACACATTTTAGCCTCAATCTAGCATATTTAGTCCTTTTTTTATCATTTCATCGAATGCTTAAAAATTATCAAAAGGTATCAGTATATCTTTAATATTCAGACGCCTGTAAAATCCCACTTCAATTCCTGAATTTGAATTCAGTTTAAATTAAGGTATTATAGACAGGATGCAAATTTGCAATTCAAATTTAAATATTAAGAGAAGATTAACTTGTTTGAAAGTTTTGAATAAAATCTTTCTATCTATTTTTCTGTTGTTCAATCATTCTATCATTCTATCTATCAATCTATCTTGTCATTCCACTTTAAGTTCCATTTCAATACTAAATCATGTTTATGATGTAAAGGCAGTTCTCCAATTTTGACTTTTTTTGACTTGGTAATGTTACAATACATTACATCCATATACCATACATGTGTAAAGTGACGAAATTCCCATGCAATTCAAGTCTACAGTATGTTGGGAAAGACAGGCGGCCTTGAGCGAACAGTTAGACCTTCAATCTATAGGTCTACCACTTGGTATATAATAAATCTCTAGCAACTTTACTCTGCTCTTATGAATGGCAGGTCAACCCCACTCACTGTATTGTGCTTTAGACGTGATGGCTGATGTATGGGCCATTATTGTGCAAGTGTGAAATGTAAATCTAGTGATAAACGTCTCCATCAGATCAGGTTTCACTCATCATCATGGCGGGTGTGCTGCCTGCTTTCCCCTTCATTGGCAGAATAATGGGCCATCGTAAGGGTCGTCCACCAGAGCAAAATTGTTGATCGGGTCCATTAGTGCACTTTTAATGACCAGACTCACAACCCAAAAGCTTACTGGGGCACCGCAGTTTGAACAGCTCACACTCTCTATAGCAGAGTAGGTGGCTGAACTTTTTAACAGGGATTTTGAGCAGCTATAAAGAACTGCCAACCCACAAATTGCTCTACAATATTGTTAAGCCATTAAGGAGACATCTTTTTAAACAAAAAAACATCAATACCAACATTTGAATGGTAGTGTATGTTTAAAAAAATTTATTTAAAAATCTGTATTATCAATATATATTCAGAGCCGGTGCCAGGGCACATACATCGGGGGGCATTTATATGTATATGCGGGGCCGAATCACATTAAGCGGGTGGGGGGCGGGGGATTTTGTTTTTTTATGTTTTTTTTTTCTTTTTTTTTTTTTCTTCTCTTTTTTTCTTTTTTTTTTTTTCTTCTCTTTTTTTCTTTTTTGTTTTTTTTTTTTTTTTTTTTTTTTTTTTTTTTGTTTTTTTATTTTTTTTTTTGTTTTTGTTTTTTTTTGTTTTGTTTTTTTATTTTTTTTTTTTTTTGCTCTATTTGGGTTTCTTTCTAGTTGTTTTTTTATTGTTTGTTTGTATGTTTTTTTTTTGTGCGCTGTTTATTTTATATATAAAATCTATTTTTGGCCAGATGGGCTTATATCTGTAAAATCCATGTATTAGTAGAGTTGGGGTATTTGGACTCGGATTCAGACTGCAATTATGAATGAACTTGGACGGACTCGGGTGGACTTATACTCAAACTTGACATGGACTCAGACATTTTGGACTCAGAAATGTTTACAGATGTACAGATGAATCCACTTCATGTGTAATATGAAAGATAAAAAGAAATATGTAACAACATAAAATCAAGATTAAAATACAGTCTCCCACTCAAACTCAATTGGTTAAGGACTAGGACTCGACAAGGTGGGCTCGGCCCTTACACTATATATTAGACTGATCCATCTATCCAAATGTTAAGTGGCTTCTGTGGTTCTTTTCACATAATGACTCTTATGAAAGGGTCTCTTGTGGTTTTGGAGAAATTAAGGGCATTGACGTAAGGGCATCGTAAAACTGCACATTCACAGGGATATCAACAGGAGAACTGTGATGCAGGAGCCATGAGGAGCTGACAGTGGCCCTGTTGTCTCTAAGTCAAGGGCCACCCGACCAGTTGAGTGCATGCTAGATCACAGCTTGATGTGGAAGAAAAAAAAAAAAAAAAGAGAAAAAAAAAATATATTATATATAATATATTAGACGGGTGGACCATATTTGAATGTAGACTATCTTTGATGTCACCTAGATTAGAATGGAGCTAAGAAAGTTGTAAATTTCTTAAGATATTGATTTAGATACTGCACAGTAATTGAAAACAATCATATTTCTCATCTTCTGATATTTTGGCAAATATGGTGTCCATATTTATAAGTGAAAAAAACAAGCCCAAAAGGACTTACAATAAGTGGACATGGTAACACTAGTGCCACAGTTTCTGTAAGATCTGTATGTACATGTGTGGTGTGGTTTGCACAGTCTGGTCCTCAGTGATACTTTTCCTAATAAAATAGCACTATTAAAGCTGTACGTATTAGGGAAAAAGTCAGACCAGGGATGGGGTAGAATCTGTGTGCCTATAATTTTGAGGTTTGATAAGTACATTTGTGTTTGCCAGTTCCTTCCCCAACAACAATTAAAGATTTAATGACCATCTGCAGAGTGACTCAAGAGCAAGCCTGACCTATAAATTTGAATTGATGACTTTGTTTGTGGAAGTTGTTAAAAGTCCTGTGTGCTGTTTATCAGCAGCACTTATTTTTCAATGTAAATTTGTTTCCTGATAATTGCTTCAAAAGAGTTAATTAGAACTGATAATATACGATGCTGCTTCCACAATGGACATCATGCTATGCAAAAAAATATATTTTTATTATATTAGTCTAACATTGTGTCCTAATCGGGCGTAAAGGGATAATAAGACAAGCAATAAAACCTCATTTTCATGTAAATAAGAGTATTTTTGTTTTGTTTTGCTTTTTTTAACAGAGCAGCTGTTAGACCTTTATGTTCATACTGTAGAGATATTTGTATTGTAATAAACCTAACATCCTTTGAGCATGTTCTTATCGGATCGATAAAATAACTGATATTGTCATACCGCAGAGAGGGTGAGAAATTAAGGTGTTTTTAAGACCTGCAGCCATGTGTTCCTCTTGACACTAAGCCTCTCTTAAAAATGATGAGACTATTGGGTTAAAATCTTGTTCACCATTGTTAAAACCCTGCAGATCTTGTTTATGCAGACATGGCACGGGATGCTTTCATCAAGATCTGAAGATGTCAAAGAAAGTAAAAATCAGCCAGACAATGATGTTCATGACTAATGTCATGACCGGGTGACAAGAGTTACTTAAAATAAGTAATGTGCTTTACTTTTTAAAAATGTATTTTCAGTATCTATTATCTATCTATCTATCTATCTATCTATCTATCTATCTATCTATCTATCTATCTATCTCTGTTATCGTATGAGTTGTTTTCTTTATACAGTATATTTGGTATATAAAAGACTGCCTTACAGTATCTATTAATGTACATGGATGCCAAATTTGTATGAAAAAATGATTGGGGTGATACTCAAGCACTGAACATTTATAAATCTACTCCTTTTTTTGTATAAATTTTGTGAAGTTCAAAGTAAACATCCCAGCCTCTGCAGCACTGCTTTATTTTAGCATATTAATGTTTTAATATTAATAAGTTATAATGGAAGTGATGGCTCCGAATCAGACAATATTGAGATGTTTTGTGGACTCAAGCCAATTGCTGTTTCAGTTTGCTCTTCAAGCCAGATTTTAGGTTGTTATCTACATTAACATTCAATTCATTTCTCTTTTGTTGTGGCAGTGATGAGCTTGTTGGACTAATGCATTTCTGTGAGTGAATTTGCTTGTTTGTTTGTGTTGTATTTGTGAAATAATGCATTATGTTTGGATGGACAAAAATTCGGACTAAAACGTGTACAAATTTTTTTATTTACCATTATTGTAGTACAATCAACTTCAGATAAATTCTAAATCAACCATTTATCCTATTTCATTCTGAAATGTCACATGACAGAAGTAAAATGTGAAGGAAAAAAAACAGAAATCCAGGCGTCTGATGTTATTCAGTTTCAGAAAGACTGCAGGGACAAAGACATTTATTTATTTATTTATTTATTTTTACATTTATTTAACATTTTTCAAGGTAAGCTGATGTAAGACAAACTCCCCTCAAAACAATCCAACCGCTGACCACAATATTGACCCCAAGACTGGTGTACTGCTGGAGGCTTGTTTGGTGCAAATTTACCCAACTGCCAGAGTTGAGCCAAACAGCAATTTCATCAGGCTAGCTTCAGTTTCTGAAAACACAATAACAGTGACAATGTAGAATTTCAAAATCGAACCAACTTGATTCATGGCAGTTTTTTCATCTGAGCGACTTTTGTCTTAAATTCAAGGCTCAAGGGGACTGTGAGTTCAGAGGTGTCTTTGTGAGCTTGTTAGACTCATTTAGTCACAGCTAGAATAATGAGCTCCAGCAGTGCATCTGCATCTCTGCCCTGTGATCCTGGCATCCAAACAGGAAAGAGGATTAGCCCTGTCGGTAGATATGAAAAGTATGACGTTGTCTCACCTGCCAGCATCTCACTATCACATATATACAGTATTTTATTATGTTTATGTCCTAACGTTGAAAAATACCATTCATACTCGCTGCTATATGATGGAAGAAAAGCCCTAGGAAACATTTGGCTGTTATGTAGTTCTGAGAGAGTCAATGGCTGTAAAGAGTAATAAAACTGTAGAAAAATAATGAAAGGAATAAACTAATGTACCTGTGCATGTGTCAAAATCAGTTAAAATAAAAAGTTTATCTATCATACCTTTCACTGACAGCATGATGAATTTAAATGGTTTGGTTTTCCAAAGGTGGCCAAATGCTAAAAATGTACAGGCTTATTCGTATAAAACAAGACTAAGGCTGTTTATTTGTTGATGGTTGGCTGCTTGTCAATCATTCAACCCTGTAAGGAACTTTTGACAGAAAAATCTGGAGAAAAAAAAAATGTAACCCTTACAATACTGTGAAAACAACATGTCTTGTTTTTTTTTCAGGCAAATGACTCATGACTATAGAAAGTGAAACTAGGGCATAAAGCTGACCTCAGAATCAAAAGACAAAATAAAAAAAAAATAAAAACCTTTAGAGTTTTATTTAATGAATTATACATTATGGACTAAATCTATCTTTTTAAGTACTAAGTCAGTATAAGGCATCCACTCCTTTTGATTTTTAATCTTTAATCAGCCTTCTGGTGTTCTTTTAGGCATTTATTTACCAAAAGCAGTCTGTGATGCCAGTTAATTACAGTTCAGCTTTGTGCTGTACTAACATGAACACCTTTTAATTGGAATAACAATGTAATGCTTTCTTAACATGAATACTTATTTTATCCAAAAAAGATGATAAAACTTAATTCATTCTTCCAATATGGCTAATTATTCTTTAATTTGTGGCTTTGTGCCTTTTGAAAATTATGCATATTTATGGTTACCATCAGTGCATGCTGTCATTAATGGACTGATAAGCGGCACAGCCAAATAATTCCACATCAGAGCAAAGCCACCGTTTGGCATTCAGTTGCAGTTTTCCATTAACACAAAATATTCAAGTTTATGGTATAATTTCAGAAACAGATTTATAGACAATAGTAAATTAAATTATAAAACCGTAACAAGCATGGGAAAATGAAGGTGGTTTAAAGAAATATTCCAGGTTTAGTACAAGTTAAGATCAATGGACAGCTTTTGTGGCGTAAAATAAATAAATATATTCCACTTGTCCTAATATGTGACCTAAAAACATTTAAAATACTTACTGTTTCAATAGAATAGACATATTTACTAACCTTCTCTGTGGAACGTTATATACAATTTTACTACTAATGGCTGCAAAAATAACAAGAACAACTTAGATCATAGAATACACACTTAACAGAAATATAATGTACAAGCTTTTATAAAATTATGAGCTTCGCATTTCTGCTTTTAAATTCCTCCAAAAATTTACCACATTGTCTTTGATTGTAATGTCTGACATTCATATCAATGTCAATGTCTCACTGTAACCTCAAGTTTTTCATTTTTGTGTTTTTTTTTAAGAGGGAAGAGTAAGAAATATTTTTGTGGTATTCAAAATTATGCCACAAATTCTGTTGATTGAGTTTAACTTGATTTGAACACGAAATAATCCTTTAATAGCGTCACCATTTGAGAGGCCAAAAATGTTTAGATAAGCTGTCTCTGTCAACAGCTTGTCTCTACACACTTCAGTAATTATCATTGATCGTTGTGTTGAGTGAATGGTTTGATATTCACGGTCTCTAGTATGTTTGTCATAATTATTAACATTTCAAGAGTCCAGTGTTCATTATACGACTGATTTTAGAAAATGCATTAATTGCATTTTCTTAGTATCCTACCAACACATTTGTTTTGTAGAGAGTACTATCACTATACAGTGGGGCAAAAAAGTATTTAGTCAGCCACCAATTGTGCAAGTTCTCCCACTTAAAAAGATGAGAGAGGCCTGTAATTTTCATCATAGGTATACCTCAACTATGAGAGACAAAATGAGAAAAGAAAATCCAGAAAATCACATTGTAGGATTTTTAAGAATTAATTGGTAAATTCCTCAGTAAAAAAAGTACTTAGTCACCTACAAACAAGCAAGATTTATGGCCCTCAAAGACCTGTAACTTCTTCTTTAAGAGGATCCTCTGTCCTCCACTCGTTACCTGTAATAATGGCATCTGTTTGAACTTGTTATCAGTATAAAAAGACACCTGTCCACAACCTCAAACAGTCACACTCCAAACTCCACCATGGCCAAGAACAAAGAGCGTCAAAGGACACAGAAACAAAATTGTAGACCTGCACCGGGCTGGGAAGACAGAATCTGCAATAGGTAAGCAGCTTGGAGTGAAAAAATCAACTGTGGGAGCAATTATTAGAAAATGGAAGACATACAAGACCACTGATAATCTCCCTCGATCTGGGGCTCTACGCAAGATCTCACCCCGTGGGGTCAAAATGATCACAAGAACTGTGAGCAAAAATCCCAGA
Source organism: Sinocyclocheilus anophthalmus (assembly GCA_018155175.1). Classification (NCBI taxonomy): domain Eukaryota; kingdom Metazoa; phylum Chordata; class Actinopteri; order Cypriniformes; family Cyprinidae; genus Sinocyclocheilus; species Sinocyclocheilus anophthalmus. Next base: position 23,800 of record JADLZN010007870.1, on the reverse strand, counting down.
ACCACACGGGGGGACCTAGTGAATGACCTGCAGAGAGCAGGGACCAAAGTAACAAAGGCTACCATAAGTAACACACTCTGCCGCCAGGGACTCAAATCCTGCAGCGCCAGACATGTCCCCTTGCTTAAGCCAGTACATGTCCAGGCACATCAGAAGTTTGCTAGAGAGCATTTGGATGAACCAGAAGAGGATTGGGAGAATGTCATAAGGTCAGATGAAACCAAAATATAACTTTTTGGTTAAAAACTCAACTTGTCGTGTTTGGAGGAGAAAGAATGCTGAGTTGCATCCAAAGAACACCATACCTACTGTGAAGCATGGGGGTGGAAACATCATGCTTTGGGGCTGTTTTTCTGCAAAGGGACCAGGACGACTGAGCCGTGTAAACGAAAGAATGAATGGGGATATGTATCGTGAGATTTTGAGTGAAAAACTCCTTCCATCAGCAAGGGCATTGAAAATGAAATGTGGCTGGGTCTTTCAGCATGACAATGATTCCAAACACACCGCCCGGGCAATGAAGTATTGGCTTCGTAAGAAGCATTTCAAGGTTCCTGGAGTGGCCTAGCCAGTCTCCAGATCTCAACCCCATAGAAAATCTTTGGAGGGAGTTGAAAATCCATGTTGCCCAGCGACAGCCCCAAAACATTACTGCTCTAGAGGAGATCTGCATGGAGGAATGGACCAAAATACCAGCAACAGTGTGTGAAAACCTTGTGAAGACTTACAGAAAACGTTCGACCTCTGTCATTGCCAACAAAGTGTATATAACAAATTATTGAGATGAAATTTTGTTATTGACCAAATACTTATTTTCCACCATAATTTACCAATTAATTCTTTAAAAATCCTATAATGTGATTTTCTGGATTTTTTTTCTTGTTTTGTATCTCATAGTTGAGGTATACCTATGATGAAAAATTACAGGCCTCTCTCATCTTTTTAAGTGGGAACTTGCACAATTGGTGGCTGACTAATACTTTTTTTCCCCACTGTATATACAGAAATATAGACATTTTTTGACTGTGCAATTTGGTGTCAATAAATTAGTTATCCACTTCAGATTACTAATTACTAAAACCAAACGTCATGAACTCTCCTTTATTCCCCGTGCTCTAAAATTGTTGTATGGATAACTTACAGGTCCTTGATTAGGATATATTATATATATATAATATATATATATATTTTAGCAAATGTTTTATTTTTATTTATTATGCTTGTATATCAGTTATCTTTTATTTGTTTTATACTAAGTAATGATTGTCTTGGAGTATGTGTCTGTTTGACACATTTCAGGGTTTTGTGCCGCAATATCCTGTCATGTCAAACTTTAAATAAAACTAAAATAAAATAAAATAATCTGCCAAGAATGATAATAGAGAGCACCTAGATATACTGTTGGAATTATATGTGTCCCAAGTCAATATAGAGAACCAATCTCACATCTTTATGAATATTCATGAACTTTCAATCAAAACATGCTCACAAAATGTAAATTCGTTTTTAAAGCTGCTTTTAATTTCTCATGTGAAAACACATTCAAATTTGATCCATTTATTTAATTATTTTTGTAATTGCTTTACCTTGATTGTATTATGTTGGCTATTGGTCTCAGTTCTTGGCTCTAATGGACTGTGAAACTTAAACTGCGAAACTACGGAAGTCATAAACAGATGCTCCTCATCCACATCTCTTAAAATGTAAATGCTGTCTTTCAAACATATATTGGATGAGGTAGCCAATGTATTTAAATGATTCACTTATCAATTTGAAACTTCACCATTTGTTCTCATTAAAATAATATGCTACCATGCTAGCATTGCTCTTGACGGTGTCCTCAGGTTTTTGTCTCGCAACTATGAATGGTCATGCATGCAAATAATGAAGATGAAAGGATGAGCACAGATTTACCCATCATTTATTGGTGCTTATTGAACAACAAATAAACAAATGTATTCTTGTGTGCATCTGGACCCTTAGCTCTATTGTCCTGACCAGGATCATTATGCATATGGTAACATGGGTATCTGAAATTGGCCAGTGTTCAGAGCAAGGTTAAACGTGTTCATCCTGTTTTAATCAAATAGATGTTTAAAGGGGTCAGATGATGCGATTTCAAGTTTTCCTTTCACTTTTGGAGTGTATGTTAAGACGATCGGTAAAAGTTGCAAAGACCTAAAGTGTCAAATCCAAAGAGAGATCTTTATAAAATTTAAGAGTCAGCCCGCCTACATAAACCGGATCGTTAACACGCCCCACAACATCTCGTCACTATGTGGAAATTATTAGCATAATGCCGCCCAATGTGCACCAAAAGAAAGAAGGTGTGGTTTTAGTAACCGCAGTTAGTGTTGAAGCAGTAATGTCAGGGAGACGCTGTGTGTTTCAAAAGCAAAGCAAAAGCACTTTATTTGGCCCTACGAAAGTAGATGCATTTAGGAATCTTTAAAATTATTTACAACAGAAACCAGCACAACCAAGATGTTCGAATTTGTGCAACGCATTTTATGGACTACAGTTTTTTGAATCTAGAAGAGTACAAGGCTGTCTGTGCACAAAGGCTATTTCTAAAAAGAAAAAAAAAAGGGTCAATTCCGACTTTGCAATGACAATCTGGCACTTCTGAATCAGCGAATGTAAGTATGTTTTGTTACTAGTTTAAGAGTAAGTATTGAGTAACAGGTGTGTGGGTGTGTGTGGGAGGGGGAAAAGGGTCCAAATCAACAGGAGAGGAAGCCTGTCAGTGAAAAAAACAAAAAAAAAAAAATGTTTTGCATTTTTTTTTTTTTTACGAACGTAGCTGTTTAACACGCGGATTGTGTACTGCTCATCACGGTGTCTGTCACGCGGCACTCTGTTGCCCTTCGGGCTTGAAGAGGATGGTTTTAAAACGATTATAAACTGTCTGTATGTACTTTGAAAGATGAAGCTGCGATTTATGGTAAGGGGCGTTACATTTCCGACACATGCTTGTGGTGTCAATCACAATGCACTGGGTCAGCTTGCCAATCAGAGCAGACTGCGCTTGTTAAAGGAGGGGGCTTTGTAGAAAACGAGCGTTTGAGAGAGGCGGGGCATAGAGGCCTACAATAATGTACAGTATTTGAAAAATAAATGTGTTTTTTGAACATTAAAGCATGTCAGCATATTCTTTTACACCAAATACACCAAATAAGGATCGGTGACACTTTATTTAGATAGTCCCCTTTAGGACATTCTTTTTTACTAACTGATAAAGTAACTTTGGAATAATGTCAAACTAATTCTCATAATTTGCAAAGACATGTTTCTAATCTCAGGTAGAAGGTTAGGTAGGTTTAGGGTGGTAGATAGAATAAGTGACAAAATAAAGTGTTAGAAGATATGAAGCAGACAGTCTACTAATACTTTACTAACTACTAGTTGACATGTAGTTGCAAAGTTACTTGCTGTTAATAGAATGTCTAAAGTGGACTATCGAAATAAAGTGTTACCTAATGATCTTTAAAATAGCATCATATGACCCCTTTAAGGCTGTAATCAAATCAAAACAGCATTCAGGGCAAATTACTGCAAGGTTTACGCAATGATTTAGAAATTGTTCACCAAAAATGAAAATTTGCTACATATTTATCACCTTAAGGCCATCAAAGATATCAATGTTTGTTTCTTCAAAAACATTACCATTACGTCACTTGCTCACCAATGGATCCTCTGCAGTGAAGTGCCATCAGAATGAGGAGTTCAAACATCACAATAATCCAGAAGTAATTCACATGACTCTAGTCTAGTCCATCAATTAACGTCTTTTTTCACTGGATAAAGCAATATTATGGACAAGAGGACTCCTATTTTAGTTGAAAACAATGTGTCAAGTTAAAATAAGTCTTCATGATAGATTTGTTATTAACATGCAGCTTGTGGATTACTTACATTACTTGATTATTGTGATGTTTTTATCAGCTGTTTCTGACGGCACCCATTCACTGCAGAGGAAATTATGTAATGTTAAATTTCTCCAAATCTTTTCAAGATGAAAAAAAGAAACTCATCTATATCTTGGATTACCTGAGGGTCAGTACATTCAGCAAATTTTAATTTCTGGTCAAGCTTTCTCTTTAACATTTCTCTTTCATAACATTTCATAACTCTTTAGTTAGTGTTATGATGGTCTTTTGGATATTTATTTTTTTGTATTGTTATAAATGTAGATTGGCTTAAAATAATAACAGTCTTGAGCTGATAAAATCATAAAAAAATAAATCTGTGATTTCTTGCGCTTTGATAGTTAGTCAGATTGCAATCATGTAAAAGATCCAATTAATGAGAAATAAAATCTGTGACTGCACCAACGAACGGCAACTCATGACATTAGAGCACATATTCATACCCCTGAATAATAATGTATACATATAAAGATGTATTTGACATATTAAATGTTCGATGTTTATTTCTTGTAATGTCACATTATTTTCATATAAACACTGTGAAAATACATAAGTATTCATTTACTGGTGTTGTTACCTTATTTTCCCAGCCCGATACACATTCTTACTGATGAATAACATCTTGACGGAGTGACTCACAGGGTTCAATCTCCCTAATTGGCACATGGAGTAACATCTCCATCCATGAATTTCCGCTGGATGAGAAAACATTGTTTAAAAACTGAGTTCAAAGAACAAACAGAAAAAAACAGCCTCTTTCTGTCTTTTTCTCGATGTGATTTCATCCAGATCTGTCTTTCACCTCTGCCAGGCTGATGACAGATGTGAATTTGCTCTGCCACTCTTGTTTCTCACTGTGTTTCCCGCAAGTGGGGTTATTGGCTCTGTTTTTATTTGGATCTCTGAATTATTTTGCTACATGGACAGAGGGAGAGGTTTAGACAAACATATCATGTTTAGTTCGGCTGTTTCTTGTAATGCTTCCATCAGTGCTCTGAAATGTTGCTGAGAGGTATCGAGTTAGGGGCCAACATTTTTTCTTATATAACTTATTTTATTTCGATTAGTTGCCATTGCATTACTTTAAGATTTTCATTTAATATTTTATATTTACATTTTTAAAACTGTGAATGTGTAAATACATTGAAGTTTTAGATGCTGTAAATGTGTCTACATTGTACATTTTACACAAACATACAAAAATGACATGTAGGTGTTACCTACAAAAAAGATCTAAATATACTAATGAGAACTGGTTTCTTTGGTGTAGGTCGTATTTGTTTGTTAACGTTTTAGAAACATGTAGTAGATCCAGCAGAGACTTAAGGGTAAATTCAAATTCACTGTTGGAAAAGACAACAACTATGTGCAAAAATATACCAGCACACTTTCCATGCATCATCATATTATGTCTTTTGTAATCCAATTGGACTCTGTTTTACTGGTTGACTTTTTTTTTTAACTAAGTAATTAATTATGATATTTTCCACCAGTATGGAGCAGAAACGCATGGAATGCAAATGAGAAATGACCTTTGCATCTGCTGTTCTGCAGTTACAAGCTAGAACAGCCACAACGAGAAAGGTTAAGATGGCAAATATTAGACGAAAACATACTCTGTATACATATGTACTGCAATTTTAGAAATAAATGACCAATTATAATAATAATAATAATCAATTATAATAATAATAATAATAAATAGAAAATATACTGTGCATCATTAAAATGGCTCTTATGTCAGTCAGAAAGTTACATGTTCGGTATAATTTATGGATTGCTTCCCTTTTGAGAGGAATGTCACTGAAAGTCCCAACTATTTTAAATAGACATAAATATACACTATGCTTTGTTACAAAATTTGAATAAGCCCACGCTACAATTCTCCATTTTTTAGGTGGATGCTAAAGAACTCCAGAAGCAGAGATTTTCTTCTTGGTCATCCTGTCAGGTTTCGTACTGACTAATGGCCTGGTCATGACTGATTACTTTGCATGACGTATGATACACCCATCAGTCTGAGTCTATCATGCCGTTAATCACAGTTGAAATATGGAAGAATACGTATGGACAGTCTCAGTAAATCATAGTTATCCTTCATCAGGGAGTCAATTATGCAACACCAAAAAGGGTTTCTGCAATAACCTTGAAGATCTGCAAATGAAAAGAGAGAGAGAGAGAGACCTGAAGTCGGAGAACTATAAGATCAAATCTATAAGATAAAATGTCAGGCATCGCTAAATACTCCTCATTTTTATGATTTTATCTGTCTTCCAGATTAAGTAGGTATTAGTAATAGATATAATCCCTCTAGAAGTTAGAAACGGGATCTTCTGAGATATATTCCAATCACCTTCAGTATTTCAGTGGCACACTTACTGTAGCACTATTTGGATGAATTAGTTTAACAAACTATTAAAAGAATTACAATTATTAATATAGGACATCTATGATTTTATGTACTGATTTGAGGTATTACTGTGGAAAGTGTCGAAAGTTATGCACTTAATTATATAAAGTCTACAAAGAGTTAATAATAAGGAAATAATTAATTATAATGAGGATTGTATGTGCCATGTCAGTTGGTGATAAAAATAATAATAATCTAATGAGATACCAGCAGTACTTAAAATGCCAACTGTTTAAGTTTAATGCATAATTAATTTCAACAAGCAGTGAAATAAAAAATAGTTTTACTTTACACCAATGTTAATAATAAATGTGGAGAAGCATTGTAAAAAAAAATAATACACAGAAATCACAGACATTATACTATCTGGAGGGGCTATGATTTCTCACAGGACCCCTGAGCTACCTGAAAAACTATAGGTAATATGCTCCTTAATTTTGACTGAGGTTGTGTGAGAAAATACAGGGTTGTAGGATTTGGATCGGATTAAAATCACAAAGTACATCTGTGAAGCACAAGCTCACTTAATTTCCACAGGGAAATCTGGTCTCGTCCAAATGGAGCATTTGCCTTATTTTTTGTCACTTTGCATACATTTCAGCGAGGCTATTCAAATTTGTATTTCTTTATCTCTTCAGATAGTGTTCAGAGCCACTTTAAACAGCACAATTGGTTATGTCAGGTTGGATTTCAATTTTGAATCCATAAAGCTGTTATGGTAACCATGGAATTGATACAAAAACATTCCTATTTAATTATTTTAGTTGCATGAGCAAAACCTGAACAATATGACCTGATGTCAAGCTGGAACATGTGCTATCCACCCTTATTTTTAACATGGTTCTGCTCATAAGTTTACATACCACTTGCAGAATATGCAAGATTAATTTTATAAAAAATTGCATGTTTGAGAATTGTCCTGAGTAAGCTATTTCACATAACAGATGTTTACATGTAGTCCAGAAGACAAAATAATAACTGAATTTACAGAAATGAACCAGTTCAAAAGTTTACATACCCTTGAATCGTAATACTGCGTATTACCTGGATGATCAACGACTGCTTTTAAGTTTTGTGATAGTTGTTCATTTGTCCTGAGCAGTTAAACTGCCCACTGTTCTTAAGTAAAATCCTCCAGGTCCTGCAGAATGTTTGAACCCTTTCCCAGTGCTTTTGAGATCCATCTTTTCAGAAGAATTGAGGGACTCATATACAAATATTACAAAAGGTGAAAGCATTCACTGATGCTCAAGAAGGCAACATGATGCTTCAAGAGCCGTGGGGTGTAAACTTTTGAACAGTAGGATGATCTGTAATTTTTTCTTATTTTGTTTAAATATCATATTTTTTTCATTTATTACAGCCCCTGAGGAGCTACATAAGTTACAGAAGAAAAAATAAGTACAAAATTACTTATGTATGGACTGTAAGAGCAGACACAGCCATTTGTAACTTGAATGTGCAAGGCTTCTGATGTCAGCCGATTCCAGTTATTGTATCTGTATAAAAACAGTCTGTTATGCAGGAAACTGGTATTTGTTACCATCATATTTTAATGTATTATCATAATCATGAACACAATGGTTTTGTAGCAAATAGTGTTACCGTTTACTGCGCTTTGTTTGCTCTTCTATAGAAGAGTTACTATAGTAATTTAGTGCGGCTAATGAATCTGAAATCTCACATAAATAGCTTAAATAGCTTAACATAAATCACACAGATCTCACAGAAAATAGCTCACCTCCACATATAAAAATATGGTGCATATATGGTCCTGAAATAATCAGCATAATATTTAATTGTTTTAAAAACAACAAATCATCTTCACCAAAGCTAGGTAACATAAAGTAGCTTTATCCATTATCATTATCCAGAATGCCTTATCTGACTGTAGAGGCAGCTTTACAAAAAAGTTCATAATTCATGAAAAGATTGTACATACTGATTTTAATAGTGAAAATAAAATCAATTAAGGAGGAAGAAAGATGTCCAGAACCGGGCACTAGCCGAGAGAGATGTCTGTGGTACATGGAGTAATGTAGAAGAAAGTCTCATCACTCCCTGGACAGTTTTATTCTCCTGATAAAATCTCCCTCTCAGAGCTGAGAAGCAGACTCGGCCTCACTGGATGTTTATCAGACTTTGTCAAGCAACAACTCTTTGAGCGGCTCATTCCCTTTAACTCAACATCATAGTCCTGCTGTATGTAGTGGAGATTGAACATACAGTACAATCCCCCAGGCAGGTCATTACACTAACCTGCTAGCATATGACTTTGACCTACCTCCGTTTTATATCTCTGCCTCCTACATGCAGCTGTAAGCATGTTCCCGCCTTCGTACAGTACCCGATTAACTGTTTTAACACCGCACAGCACCAGTAGGCAAGAATAAGTTAATTTGATTAAAGCTGAATTCGTGTATGTCAGCAGAGACGAAACGGTTGTGTCTGGCAGGGGGAGGTGTAGCAGACATAAAAACCGATGAGGAAGGGGGAATAAAGAACATGAGTGAGTGAGAGATGGAGGCAGAGGGGCAGAGGGGTTGTGCATCAGTGGGGTGAGAAATTGCTGTCAGCTCATCAGAGTGCTGCAGATGGCACAGGCTTACCTTCATCGGCAGCAGGCTGCCATTTGTCTGCAGTGGTCTGACGCCCTCTCCACTTACCACGTCCTTCACTCCTCTCTTTGCTCTGACGCATCGCTCTGCCTAAGCTGTTGCTTCTTCTACAGGGTCACAGGAAATGGAAACAATTAAATTCACAAGAGCCTGCTGCTTATGCCATCTAAAGCGTCTGAAAGGTACATCTTGTGGAGAAATGTGTAAATAGCCTTTTAATGCTATATTTATTTTGAAAATATATGAAAGATACAGCTAAGGCACTGCTTGAGGCAACACAAATTTATTCTCTAATCCTTCACCTAAAACAAATACATATAAATTTTGCTGAGATTTTTTTTTTTTTTACAAATGGATACGTTCATTCAGCATGAATGCATTAAATTGATCAAAAGTGCCAGTAAAGACACATGTATATCTATATAATGCTGTTCTTTAAACTCTATTTGTATTCAAAGAGTGATCAAGAGTCACTCAGCTTATCAGTTTCCACAAAATATTAAGCCGTTTTCAACACTTATATATTTATATATATATAATTTTCAAACAAAACTGTTATATAATTGTTTTGAAATTATATATATGACTGAATTGTGAAATTGAAATGGCGTTAAATCATAAATAAATAAATCAAATCAGTGTATTAGACTGATTTCTGAATAAACCGACAAAATGTATGGTTTTCCTTTACCGTTGTAAGATCATAAACAGCTAAAGCATAAATAGATTGACACAGCTATATTTTTGCCCATTACTCCAATTTCTAATGCCATGTAAATGCCTTAACCGTCATTCTGTCAGCTTACTGAAGTGCACGTGTAATATATGTCCTTAAGGCAGATTTAAATGCATCCAGCCAACAGCGTGTGTTTGCAATAGGGGAGGAGGAAATATATTGAAGATTCCAAAAAAAAAACAGTAGTCGTCAAAACTTCAAATGTGAGAGGAGAATGAGTCTGTGCAAGTTTACCGTTGACATTTTGGAATATTCCTCTTCATTTAACATCACAACTCACATAACAAATTGAATACTTTGAGTACAATACATGCTTAAGTTTTGATGTCACCACCGGCAAATAACCAGATTTTTTAATAAAGTCTTGTAAATATTGTTTATTAGCTCTGCCGGGTTATTGATTTGCATGGAAAACAGGTTATTTCAATAAACTAATTTTTGGTTGTTATCAGCATATTGGTGAGCATTTAAACACGCTCAATCAAAAATCTCCTCCAGACAGACAGCCTGTGTGGAATGACTATATATATTCTGCATATTTTTTTGTGGAATTGTAATTTTTGAGTGAACTATTCTTTCATTTCTACAAGAAATCACATCTTATATACTATAACAAAGGCGGTATTGTAATGCACTTCACAATTACACCACTTCTGAGAAAGATACAGTAGCATAGTGCTTCAATTATAATCCTGATTGGATGACTTTTGCAGTCATAGAGCCGCGGGAATTCTAGCAGATCTATCCAGTGGCATTAAAAGACAATAAGTGAAATATTACACAGCTCCATTGTGAGTTCTGGAGATGCAGAGGTAGGCTAACTCCAGGAACTGTGTAGGCTGTAATAAAACTGCTAGTGATTGTGTTTGTGAGTTTTATCAGCCCCCCATCTGCTGGAGATTTACAAGAAATATCACACTCCGGGGTTGACATTCCCACTATCACTCCTCAAGCCTTTCCTCCTCTTTTTTTCACTCGCCTACAGGCCAAAAATGAACTGTAATTTCCTAAATCATATGTGACGAGATACTCACGAAATACCCACAAGTGCATACTCAGCTGACTATAGAACACAGATTATGTGCAGAATCGCTTTGTCTTGTCATAAACATCAATGGGCTTTATTATTTCATGTTTAACAGGTCATCAAAGGCAGAAGCAATAAACAAATTTGACAAATAAAGATGCCAGGTATTATTTGTAGGGTTAGTTTGGCAAACCCCTAGTGAAAAAAAGTACTCTTTAGCATAAAAACAAAATTGTACAAGTACTTATTACAGAAATAATGTACTTTGAAGAATATACATACACTTAAGTGTGAACTGAATGTAATAGTTTCTGGACACTTAAATTCATCTTAACTGCAATTAAATGAAAATGTAAAAATGAAAAATAAATAAATGTAATATAAACTAGAGTTAAATTATTATAATCAACTAAAGCACATGTACTTTAGTATGTAGTCAACACATCAAAGTAAGTGTATTTCTTTACATTATTAAACAGTGATTTAAAATGTACTTTGAATTAAAACTTTTAATTTGACACTATTACAAAGTGCACTTTTTAAAAGCGTTCTTAAGTTTGTTAAGAAACATAGCAATGAAAGTGTACTATTACGTACACTGAAGTAGCCTTTTTTCATTAATATGTAATCTGCAAGTTCAGTTAAAAATATACTTTACAGATTTGAAGTACACTACAAGTGCACATTCAATATAATTAAGCACACTCCTTTTTCACGAGGGACTGCCAGTTGCTTTTAGGTTCAGCACAGTAAGGTTTGTTGTTTCTTCATAATAACTTTGAAATAACATTGAACCTGTGTAAACGGATAGAATAACCAATTTTCACTGTTTTATTCATTTCCACATCTTCAAAATATACATACATGTGTAACAAGAAAAAAAGAAAAAAGCTGTATGCACAATGTGCAATTTTAAAAGACATTTGTGACTCATCTGAAGAAACCTGTATATTTGGTAACACTTTATTTCAATAGTCCACTTTAGACATTCTATTAATAGTAAGTAACTTTGCAACTACATGTCAACTAGTAGTTAGTAGAGTGTTAGTAGACTGTCTGCTTAATATTTTCTAACACTTTCTTTGTCAACTTATTCTACTAACCCTAAACCTACCCTAAGTCTACTCTGAGAGTTAGTAGACATGTAGTTGCAAATTAATGAGAATTACTTGACATGTAGTTGACATGTAATTACAAAGTTACTTATAGTTAGTAGAATGTCTAAAAGTGGACTATCGAAATAAAGTGTAACCGTATATTTTCTAGGTTCATTGTGTCATGTCAGTCAATGTGCTTTTAACGCTCCCAGTAAATTCAGCTCACTAAATAGAAACAGTGCCTGCCATGAACCCTCAGTCACCGGTGAGTGGATGTAGCCTTAAAGACCCAATCGCGCCTTTTATAAATCACCCTAATCGTGCTTTTGCATAATGTATGGCCCAAGGAGAAGCAGATGGACTAACTCAGCAGCAATTCCTGTATTGTACTTTAAGTCTTGGGGATCAAGTCGACACCATTAGCACATTCCTGTCATACAAAAAAGGGTAGGTAGGGCTATTTAATTCCTTTTGTCTGATGGCATTGAGAGAAAGCTTCATTTTTCTCCCGTCACATTATCTCATGCTTGTTTTATTAAAATTGCGACACTTCTATCCGAACAGGACTGATACCCTTAAGGTGAAAGGAACAGTCATTTTGCTTAGGGACCATTCAAGTGAGTCAAAAGGCTTGTTTAAAACCAGGCCCATATTCTGAATTTTAAAATCGCCAGCGGCGAAAAATCCCACTGTACTTTCGCTGTCCCCTCCAGGCTCCTCCTAAATCTATGTTGAGATGTCGTGCGAGAGCAGTTGATTTGGAGATGAGAGGGAATGGAGAAGCAGCACTTCCCCTCAGAGAGGAAGAGAAATGGTGGCGGCAGTGATGGAGAGGGGTTCTCACAGAGCCCAGGTCACCGCTTGAACTCTAAAGGCACCCAGTAGATCACAAACTGTCAGACAGGTTGAGACGGTTTAGGAAAAATAAATGAGAAAACAAGAGTTCCCTCCTTCAAGTGCGACAATCGCGGAATAGATCGAGTGAGAATAAAAAGGTTGTTGCTAGAGGTAAATGACTAGATGAATAACAATGTGTAGTAAATGTTAAAACTCTTTTGTGCTACAATCAGTGTGCTTATGATTAATACAATAAATTTAAATAATGTGATGATGATAAGCACCAGTTTGCAACATCAAAGCAGCTCAAAACACTGTTTTTGCACAGCTAATAACTGGAAGGTCACTGCTTAAACTCCAAATGCACCCGGTAGATAACAAACTGTCAGATGACTTTGGACAGTTTAGGAAAGAGGAACAAGAAAACAGAGTTACCTCCTTCAAGACTGGCAAACATGAGCAAGAATGAGAGGATCGTTGCTGGAAGTAAATAACCAGACAAATAAATCGAGTGAGAATGAGAGAGTTATTTCTAGAGATATATAATTATAAGAACAACGAAGTTCAGTAAACAGAAACTCTTTTGCCCTACAATCTGTGTGTCTACGATTGATATAATACATACAAATAATGTTATGATAAGTTTGCAACATCAAGCAGCACAATGGACTGTTTTTGCACATATCAAATAACTGGAAGGTCATGGCTTGAACTCCAAAAGCACCCGGTAGCAAACAGTCGGATGATTTGGAAAGCTTGGGAAAGGGGAACGAGTAAACAGAGTTTCCTCCTGCTAGAGGCAAATAACAAGAAGAATAACAAAGTGTAGAAAACTGTAGAACTCCTTTGTGCTACAATCAGTGTGCTTATGCCAAGGGCTCCAAACAAAAAAATCGAGTTAAGGAGCCATTGGCTCCTATAAGAAAAAATTTTAGGCGCCAAATTATTTTTTTAGGTGCCACAGAATAAATGTGTTTTATTTATTTTATTATTTTTTAACATTTCAATCATAGTTTCATGTGATTATGTCTCATCTTTTCTTGAATTTATCAGCATTTTAATCAATCTTGTAGATGACCTGGGAACTAAGGTTCACTTAAAGTGGGAATTAAATGTCTTTTCCAACTTGAAATATACAGTCACAAAGAATTGTTCATGACACAGAATCTGTACAAATAATATGGACCATAAGCATCACTTGGCCACTGAGTGTAGTTTAGGCTCCTCCTCAGTGCATCCTATAAGTGTTATCATATGTCTTTCACACATTCAGTCTGTTTTTCTTAATTAGTAAAATGCAATTTTGTATAGGAGAAGTTGAATCATGTAGACAACAGGTTAAGTAAAAATATGAATATGCAATATAGCGCATACATTTTGCAAAATGCTCTTCTTTATAGTTATTTTTTCTAGCTGACTGATGAGTTTATGGACACCGAATGGTTATTCTGAGGTAAATGTATATTACTTTGCAATGTTTACAAGCTTTCACAGTTTGAAACAAGGAATGAGCTTTTACATGAGACATTTCAGTAAGTTGTACTGTAGGCTCTCTAATAAAATAGGTTACGTTTTGATGTTAATTCATGTTCATTATGTAGGCCTACTACAGTAGTAAAGAGGTTATAAATGGTTCACTTGTCACTTGAACTGAGGTGCTAAAGCGACCGAGCCTGCCACATTAAAGAGCGCCAAAACTGTATTTATTGTTTGGATTTCGTTATGAATTTGGCATAATTTTAAAGCTGATAACGTTTGTTTATTAAAAAGTAACAAAGCATTTTGTGATTAATGGACGGCAAGTGTGCTTCAAATAATATGAAGTTCACGCATTAACCGAACAGTATATAGACTAAGATCTTGAGAAGAAGCAGCCATATTAGTAATGATTATAAACGAGAATTGTTTACGATATTGCCAATATCCACACAGCTGACAGCTTTACCTGTTGTAGTTTGTTCAGAGTTGTGCACGAAAATCACTGAACGGTTGTGCAAGAAATAGACTCTGCTTTTGTGCACTTTTACTTGCACATCTCCGTCATTTCGATCTCTCGTGCTGCACAACTGAGCTGCGTTCAGCAGGCATTTCGGCAGAGACGAGGACTGTTTGAAACTTTTCCACTAAAACTTTGATGCGCATCATCTCAGTTTAATACGTCAACATAGCAAATGATGGGATCACAAAACAATCAGGAAAAAAGGCATTACACGCAAATTTTTAAGTCATAACATGTAAATATATATAGTCGCCAGTGGTGACCTCAGCAAGTCGCAGTCTGGAGCCCTGTTATTACTGCAATAATAAATTAATTTGCAGTTTTTGCAGCTTACAGTATCAAGCAGCATAACAGACTGTTTTTGTACAGCTACAGTAAAATAACTGTAAGGTAACCACTTGAACTCCAGAGGCACCCGGTAGATCACAAACTGCCAGATGCGTTGGGACAGTTTAGGAAAGAGGACCAAGAAAACAGAGTTCCCTCCTTCAAGAGTGGCAATCGTGGGAAAGATTGAGTGAGAACGAGAGGGTCATTGCTAGAGGCCCCCTCATCCTTCTTCCCCACCCGTCTCTGTACTCTTCGGAGATATTGCTCGACTCCAGGCTTGACGGATGGCGGATCAGGGAGCTGTATTGATCAGAACAATGCCAACGGTCGACGAGATGGAGGACGGTATCAGACATGCAATCTCACAGCCCGGTGTGGTGTGGGGAGAGGGCTGGGGTCATCCATCTCCTCACATTACATTCAGCTGCAAGGACATTAAGCTGAGGGATAAAGGCTGTCTGGGATGCTTAGAGAAACGTCTGGTTATCAAACCATGAGGCCGAGTTCAATACAGATTTACACCGTGGCATGGGCGCTGCTCTGCAAGTAAATCTTTAGCATGGAGGTGGAAAACAAGGGCTTGTCTGGCTCATGAGGAAACGAAGAGGAGCCATATTATTGCAGGTGGTCTCACGGGAAATTGTACTGGACAGCATCAAAGCTCCTTGCCCCAAACAGGCTTATTTACCTTTCGATAAGCTTCTCAGCTTGGGGATGACTGTGTGCTGTTCCACTCAGCAGAAAACTGTTTTTCTGAAGTATTTCACACCACAGAGTATTCTAAGTGCACCCGCTGATCAATGTTTGGTGTGAAGAACATCTTTACTCATCTTGATAAAGCTTGTTGTGCTTCCAAAAATCAACTGAGAATGAGTTCAGTCTGTTTGTATAACACACAAAACACAAAGTACTCTAAACAAGATTCAAAAAGATAACTTCATCCATCTATCCATTCTCCAAACCCCTTATCTTCTGTAGGGTCAATTTGTAAAATGGCTGTACCCACTCTTAAAACTAAGATGGATACCTTTAAATAAAGATATACATGTATGTGCTAGCTTGAGTGCTTGAGTCTGCTATCTTGCCTTTTTTGTCTTATTTCATAGAATTAGCTTGACTCATCTATCTGAAGTTAGACCACCAACAGATTTTCTATATATTCTAGATAATGAAGAAATACTATTGGTGTAGCTTATATCATAGAACCATTCTTACATAGTTAACATATTTGCTTTATTGAAGGAACAACTTCAGAGGGATTTTTTTGGTTAAACTGAGTGAAGTAATTTATCACTTTATCTTCCAAAACTACTACTACATCCGCCGACTACAGCTGCCCCCCCCCCCCTGCTTTTTTATTTGTATTCATGCCAACTAGGCAAGATTAATGGACCTAAAAGTTATTGCAGTTCCATCAAAAGTGCTCATTGTAATTAAATGTAGATCTTCTGAACATATCTTGCCTGAATGCACTTAGATGAGCCTGTCCATCTGTCACTTAATCACTGACACACCTTAGGGCCCTGTGAAATCCTTCATATTCATGAAATTTTCATTTTATTGCCTTTTTTCATACTGCCATGCTTGAGGACTACCAGAACACATAAAATAGTGCACAGTTAATCATCGACAGATGCTAAATCCAGGTTTAAGGACAACAATAAAGTATGTTTTTAAATGAATATACAGAGAACAGCTGGCTCTTTTCTTCCAAGGGCCTAAAATGATGGAACTAGATTCCTTCATACAGATAATAGGCTGGCTGGAGATGTGTAATCAAAGCTGCTAGGTGCTAAACATTTCACTTGCCTGAGGCTTGTTCTGAGTTAACCATCTGTGGTCATACTGACCTTATATTAACACTCGCACTTGCTCATTGCTAACTATATTTACTTGTGAAGACCATACAATATGATCTATAAGTTATAAAAGGACAGATATATATATATTTTTTTTCAGATAAACATGTATCTGTCTTATTGTTGTGCCACATTCTAGGTCTTTAACATTGAAGATCACAAACACACTAAGCTAATTAATGTTAGCAAAACAAACATTAGCTTTTAAAGCTCCTCTTATAAAGCCTGCATTAACTGGTTTCAAATCTTTCTTAACGTTCCACCTCTCCCTGAAATATCAC
Organism: Sinocyclocheilus anophthalmus; assembly: GCA_018155175.1. Taxonomy (NCBI): domain Eukaryota; kingdom Metazoa; phylum Chordata; class Actinopteri; order Cypriniformes; family Cyprinidae; genus Sinocyclocheilus; species Sinocyclocheilus anophthalmus. Next base: position 6,677 of record JADLZN010007870.1, on the reverse strand, counting down.
TGTGAACACCATTCAACTGAGTATGATGGGAATATTTCTGCTGTGTTCTAGCCTGAGAAGAATTCTTGATGGCTGCCAGTGATGTTGATAGTCTTTGTATCACACATCTAGTTTCAAACGATGCCAAAAGTGGAACAGAGCCGCCTCCTCTCTGTTTGCCCATTTCACGGTAAATTGTGCTAGTGTATGCATGGTGATTCTGAGAGCTGTAGCCCAAAGAACCGTGCACGCACTGCTGCTCCAGGGACCAAGTGTGGAGAAAAGCAAAAAAAAAGATATATATATATTGTGTAAATACATGCTTTCGCAAACAGGTCCGGTGATATGAAAATGCAACAAACAGCTTATGTAACGTATAGGCTAACATGGGAAACTAGTGAATTTAAATGAGAAGTTTGATTATACTTCTTTTAAGAATGCAATGCCATTGTTGCTTAGACACTGTCTAAGGATCTCTGGATAACAGTCATGTTTTTTTTTCCTGTGTGGAATTTTATACTTCTTGGAAAGCTTTCAGCTATGGAGTGAATGTGGGATTATTTGTGTACATACACACACGTGGGAGCTTTTACTCACAGCATTAGACAAATATGTTTGTGAATTATAGCCGTGAAAGGGATGGCTATTGAAAATTATAAAAATGTTACTACAGTGCAACCCAAGACATGAATCATCAGCACTTAGGAGATAAACCTTTTTTGAATCTGTACCATTACTGCAGGATTAGTACTAATTAAAAGCATTATAAACAATTAGAGCTCATCAGAATGATGTTGTGTTCTCTTTGTTTTCTTTTACTATAGGCTCACAGTTTTGTGTCATTAGAATTGACACTAGCACCAAAATTTGTCATAATTAATATTTGTCATATTACATAATAGTATAATGTGCTTATACCCTTGAAGTCAGCTACAAACATGATGAATTAAGCTTATTTCTCTAATGTAGTTGTGGTTGGGTCATGTGACCAAATCTCATTTGTTGTTAAAAACATTTAAATCTCTGAACACTTCCATCGGAAAGAGTAATCACAAATGGGACCTCTTTAATATAACGGTTGCTTCTCCGATTTCTCCTATACCAGCGATGAATTACATCAGAATGAAATTGAAAATTCACCTTCCTATTTTCTAAATGAACTATTCATCTAATGTGAATGGTCATCATGCGTGTGTGTATATATATATAGAGAGCGAGAGAGCGAGAGAGAGAGGAGAGAGAGAGTTTTTTCTATTTTTTACCTCATAATTTTTAAACAATGTCATATGGATCTTCCGGTAAAACAACATATTTCTCTCTTTATATGTATGCAGGATTTTTGAGTGTAACATCCACCCCTCAAAATCCATTCAACATCTGAGGAATAGAACAAAGACTTTTTTCCCCATCTGTTACTCAGCTTTACATCACAATACAGAAGAAAATATCTGTTGCTACTTTCATTACTGAGTCTAAGATCTCAACATCTCAAGCTGTGATTGGATTTGCCAAAAGTCTGCAATCAAATTTCAAATATTTTAAAATAAACTAAATTATTTTTCATTAAATTAAATTTATCCAAAACCAAATTATTTGAGAAATGCTATCCACATCCTGTGTAGCTCATTGTATATCAACAATTGTCTATTTAGGACTACTTTTATTTCATCCAGGGATTTTTAGGAGGACTCTCTGAGACATGAAGTTGATACTTAAATTTAGGGTGCTTTCACACCTGTAGATCGATTGCTTTGTTTTTCTGAAACAGGGATTAAAATTATTACAATGTTGCTTTTTATTCTTGGTGCGGTTCGCTTTCACATGGCAACGTTTTTAAACGGATCAAATTATTTAAACACGAGTAAACTGTCGTCTCATTGGTCAAAGTTCCACGGTTTAATTTCCGGGATTCCACCGCTGTCACGGCTGTCATCCATCAGGATGCAATGACAACAGCTTTGAGGGCTTATTGTTGTTGTTTTTTTGTAGCTGTCATTATATTAACTGATCATTTTGAGCAGGAGTCCAGGATTCATCGGGAAAACATTTTTAAAATGCACCTACTAGGAAGAGCAATAAGACTATATTATAAAATGAGAAAGTGCACTTTTTTATTTTGAATGGCAAAGACGTGCTCACCCACAGACATTCACAGGTTCATTTTGAAGTATTAGCAAAACAACAAAGCTAATGCTTTTCATGGAACTTACCTAATTACCCATTATACATTGTGATATAGCCTGGTTCGTTGGTCCATTGGATCGGATTGCTTTCTCACTACAACCAAACTGCTCCAGAGTTTTTCAATCGAGCCGAGACCACCTCGTTCAAGCGATCTCGGACCGATTGCTTTTTGCGCGGATCCGAGCGCGATTGCAGTGTTCACATATACCCAAACAAACCGAGCTAAAGGGGGAAACGCGCCAGGTTCCGAAACAACAAGCCAGGTGTGAAAGCACCCTAATTACTCCCTTAAGACTCCTCGCACATCTGAGTGACCATGATGTACACATTACACTGCTGATCTGCTCATTTATCCATTTATTTACTGCTGATGTGTTCATTTATCCATTTATTTTTTTATGAGGTGTCCTGAATACCTCTATAAGCTGAAGAGCAAGGTCTGGAGTGACATTGTTTTTCAGTTGTTTGTTGTATTCCTCACAACCCCCAGCAGGGTGGGGAAATAATAGAATGTGTTTATTCTTTTACTTGACTCCCTGCCTCTTTCTTCTCCTCTGCCTTCTCGCAGCGGTGCACATACTCTCCCTCCTGCCCCAAACCTAATAGAGCTGGCCTTTCTCTGAAATGACTGCTACCATTAGCACAGCGAAACCCTCTGCCAGTCCAAGCAACACTCTCTTGTTTGTGTTTCATATGGAGGAGGACCGACCATGTAGTTAATATAAGTGGTATCTTTATCCACACAACCCTGAACAAAATAAAATAAATAAAATAAAAATCCTTTATTTTTCTTTACTGTAGGTTTATAAAGTTCATAATATATGTAACAAAAGTCCGTGACCAGGGTTATTTTAGTATAAGATATACAGTACTAATTTAGTTTTTATTAATATTTTGAATTCGTTTTATTTTTATATTTTCAGTTTTCATTTTAATTTTAGCTAACGTTTTTTAAAGCAGTTTGATGTGTTTTTTTGTCATTTTTTTATTATTTTAATGTCTGCATAGATTTCATTCATTTTCATTTTAGCTTTATTTTTTTGTACAAGATAAACTAAAAGAAAATGAGAAATGCTGCCTTGGCCACTAGCTGAAATAAAATATGTTTAAGGTTTTTTTTTCAGTTGAGATGTATTTCAACACTGTAAAAAAAACTTTAAAAAAAAATATATATAGGGCATAATGTGCTGTATTAACATGAAGGAATTTTCCATATTTCTTTTTTTATTTTGCATTTTGCACTTTCATTGTGATGTATTGTGATGTACATCCAAGTGAAACACAATGAGACTTACTGTATATCCATTAGTTGTTGATTGGAAAGACTGCAGTCGACTGTTAGAATGGGGCGGAGTTTAGGGGGTGTAAATGATCTGAGAAGTCTGTCATTCCACCAGAAGATCGAGTTATGACGTTTTGATTAAAAATGTCAAAATATTCAAGAGAGAGAGAGAGATCTTTGTTAAGATCAGTCATTTCATGCTGACTTTAAGTGCAATGAGAAAAAAAGTCTGAAGTTTCCAAGGTTCTGCACAGCAGTTAATTCAAACAAAATGAAGTGATCTCCAGCAAGATTGTTGAGTAATCTGGTGGCTTGTGGGAAGACACTGTTTCTTAATCTAGATACTTTTTTTCATGAATGCTTTTTAGCCCTTTTCCAGATGGTAAGGGTGGGAACAGAACATTGGATGGGGCAGAGATCCTGCTTTATACACTTCTCATTAGAGATATCCCAGATAACAGGAAGATTGATATCAGTGATGAACAGGGCCATTTTCACAGCTAAGGCTTCCTGCCTGATCTCAAACTGATTCTATACCTGCACATCTGGCCTGTTAACATCTGGCTGTGCCATCATCAGACTTGTCACTTTGAGATGGACTCCAGATGATCTCCAAACATCACAAAACAACAATATGATGACAAAATGTGTGAATGAAAATGACAAAAAGTCACAAATACAAGCAGAATTTTTATAACCCAGTGCCACTGCCAGCAAAGTTTTGCTCAAGGTAAGATGACAGAAAACAACAACTAAAGTTCAGAAAAATATATATTTTTTCTTTATCTAATCTGTAACGTGATGCACAAATGAAAAAGACACTGCAAAGGGGTTTTCATGGTGTGCTGTTTGGGAAGACAACAATAGAGCATACAAGACTATGACAGGCTGCATACAGTTTGTCTTACTAACTACAACAGTATGACATTGACAATGACCTCAGATGAAGAGAACTAGATAAATACATTAGTTCATGCTAGTCAGACGGTTTCAGCAGCACACATAGTGAATGAAAACATTGCAGCATGGATACAAGGATGGGATCACTTGTTATACGCACATTCAAAGTATTCAAAAGTGGATAGGGAGGCCTTTAAGTTAACATGAAACAACGCTCACAACTCGTTTTACTTCCATAATCACATGTTTCAGAGACGATCGAGAGAACAGAAAAATGTAGAGTGTGACTTGATTTTATTCATGGGAAACTGATTGGATACATGGTGGTTGGAGGGCCTGAAAAATAATTGGGCTTGGTGACATCAGCTGAACAAAAAAGTAATTTCAGAGGTGGGGAATATTCACATTTTACATTTATGGTACATTTTGATGAAATCTTATGAAGACAGACCTTTTATTTCCTTTGAAATAACCAAACGGTTAAAAAAAATCCATCTTGCTGGTAGATATCATAACTATACTATTCCAGGGGCAAAAAGCATTTTTCTCCAGTGATGGCTGTTCAGAATTTAGCCATGTATTCAGAAGAAAGCATCGCAGTGTATAAATCGCTAACGAATAGCTTTCTCTTATAGACTTCCCTGGGAATAACATGCACTGATGAATTGTTCCTACAAACACCTGGGAAATGTATTAAGAAAGTAAATAGGATCAATTTTGATGTTTAACAGGTCTGGGATGTCATGTTGGAAGCAAGTCTTCCCTGAAAAGATGACGTCTGGATGGAGCAATGTTGTTCTAGTATTGGATATACCTTTCAGCATTGTGTGGTGCCTTTCCAGATGGTAAAGCTTCCCATGCCACACTCACTCATGCACCCCATACCATCAAGATGCAGGCTTTCTGAACTGAGCGCTGATAACAACTTGGTTTGTCCTTGTCCTCTTTAGTCCGGATGACATGGCGTTCCCAGTTTTCCAAAAAGAACTTCAACTTTTGATTCGTCTGACCACAGAACAGTTTTCCACAGTCCATTTTAAATGAGCCTTGGCCCAGAGAAAACGCCTGTGCTTCTGGATCATGTTTAGATATGGCGTTTTTTTTTTGACCTATAGAGTTTTAGCCGGCATCGGCGAATGGCACGGTGGATTGTGTTAATCGACAATGTTTTCTGGAAGTATTCCTTAGCCCATGTTGTGATTTCCATTACAGTAGCATTCCTGTATGTGATTCAGTGCCGTCTAAGGGCCCGAAGATCACAGGGATCCAGTATGGTTTTCCGGCCTTGACCATTATGCACAGAGATTGTTCCAGATTCTCTGTATCTTTGGATGATATTATGCACTGTAGATGATGATAACTTCAAACTCTTTGCAATTTTTCTCTGAGAAACTCCTTTCTGATATTGCTCCACTATTTTTGGCCGCAGCATTGGGGGAATCGGTGATCCTCTGCCCATCTTGACTTCGGAGAGACACTGCCACTCTGAGAGGCTATTTTTATACCCAATCATGTTGCCAATAGACCTAATAAGTTGCAAATTGGTCCTAAAGCTGTTCCTTATATGTACATTTAACTTTTCCAGCCTCTTATTGTTACCTGTCCCAACTTTTTTGGAATGTTTAGCTCTCATGAAATCCAAAATGAGCCAATATTTGGCATGACATTTCAAAATGTCTCACTTTCAGCATTTGATATGTTATCTATATTCTACTGTGAATAAAATATAAGTTTATGAGTGATGATTTGTAAATTATTCCATTCCTTTTTTAATTTGTACAGTGTCCCAACTTTTTGGAATTGGGTTTGTAATAAAAATATAATTAAATTAAAATTTTGCCGAAATACTTATCTCTCAAACATGCACTAGATGTTTGTGTTTTCATACATGTGCAGAGTAAATAAAAATGTCAGTATAACAGCTGTGAATGTGTTCTGGGTGATCTGGATCAGAATAAACCAGCGGCTGAGGTGACGGGACACTCAGGAGAGTCTGTGGTTCTGCCCGGCTCCTGTACTGAACTACAGGCTAAACCTGAACAACTTTCATGGACATTTACTCCACTAAACAAAAACTCTGAAGAAATGTACCCACATGAACAGAGTGAGAGACACACAGATTGAGTCAAACTGTTAAATGAAACCTCTCCAGGAAATCTCTCTCTACAGATATTGAAGTTGACCACAGAGGACCAGGGAGAATATCGCTGCTCTGTCTCGTCTCAACAACACGTCAACATCAGACTCCGTGTTCAAGGTAATTCTTAGATGTGTTGCAGTTGTGTCTTTGAACATATTCAGTATTTACATTGTTCTTGAAAAAATATGTTTT